>MU183581.1:112335-135301 GCA_016904865.1 Pissodes strobi
TCAAACTTGGTAAATGGTCGATTTTCAACTGTCAATATTTCAAAAACAGTTGGAGATAGGTATAGGATATTATTCATAAAATATGTCTAGAATTCTCCGCAAAAAATCCAAATATGCAATAATATACAGGGTGTTCCATTTAAAATAACAAAGTTGATATTTACCACTGCTACATGGCACACCCCGTATATTCAAGGATGACGAATCGTGGCGGCTGAGGCAAAATCCTAAAATTTTTGTATATACCATTTTTCCATATCTTTATAAATAAAGCTTGTAGAGTCTTTTCAAAATATAACCGAACACCCTGTACACAATGTATATTTGATAATGTATATGTTATGATCAAAATCCCAAGTGTGGTTATTCCGAGGATTGACTGGTCAAAGCCGAAAACAAGTAGAGTGGAAATTATTATCCTATTTGTTTCGGGCTTTGATCATTCACTCCTAGGAATGACCAAACTTTGGGCTTTGACTATAACACATAATGCATATAGTTTCTCAGAAAATAAATTGCAGAATGCTTAGAGTTTAAAATTAATTGAAAATACCCACTCTGTATAAAAGAAATATTTTCGATTGTTGGCTTATAAAACCATAATATATGTATATTAAAATAGTTCTTGAAACATCAATTATCATTATATGAAATAACTTGACATTAAACTTGTTTAAGTTACCTTCAGCCAAATAATTATAGGGTTTGTATTCATGTTTGTAATATAATATGGTTGACTTGTTTTGTGAAAAAAAAACTTGTAACATGGCATAATATATTTAAGCTATTGTTGCTGTTCTCCATTATGACTGACTACATTATTCTATAATAGTGAGTAACATAATATCATGATATATTTCCTCCGAGATTTAATTACTCATGACAGAAGTAAATTCAGGTATGATATTAAAAAAAATCCTATAAAAATAACTAGGGTAAATAGGCATGGTACTGCCTAGTTATATTTTCTTCATGAATAATCCTAAGCATGACTTCTGAGGATGGTTTTAATATATTTTTTTTTTTGTACGTAGAGCAGGCCTCGAAATAGGTGTATTCCAGTAAGCATGTTTATATGTGATCGGCTTCGTCTCTTTATGGATCTCATCAGGCACACATGTAATACGATATCTATTTCTTTTTTCAACAAAAACCTAATAAAGAATTTTAATAATTTTATCGCAATGTATGAAATGTGTGTCTCAATAAGAACATTAAATCATGAATTTTGACTTTTTATGGCTCTCATCAAAATAATTAGAACTAGGTCTGTTAAAAATATTTAATATTAAAATATAATATCATGTCGAAAGATATAAGGTATTTAGGGGACAATGTTTTTAAATACACTATCAAGCGTTTATTTATTGAGAAAATGTTTTATAGCCATGTAGAATTCTTAAATTACAAGTCCTAAAGAGATATTGATTGGCTATTTTATAATTGGCACATTATTTTTTATTGTTTGTATACAAATCTATATCCTTGTTTTATATATCTAAGTATAAGTATTTCCTGACTTGCTGCTTGCACTTTTGTGAATAATGTCAGTGTAGCCAAATAAATAAACATAAACATAAACAATCAGGATGTTTCAGAATTGAGCGCTTATCCTCTGGACAATTTTAGGAAAAAAATGTCATATTGATATTTGTAGGTCCACAACCGCTTTATTTTTGAGATACAGGGTATTGGATATTGTGAAAAACGGAGTTTCCTTAATACTTTTGAGGCTGGATTAGATATTTTTTTCAATTTTCGTAGGTTCAAACTAAGCATTCAGTAAAAAGATGAGATCTAATTCTACCAGTGCCGTCGGCACTGACATATCCCTGAACAGATTTAATGAAAAAATGATACACTGCTTTTTATCATATTAAATATTATTTTCAGTATTTCGCTGTATATTTTAGCAAAAATAGCCGCTTGATTTTTTTTTTCGCGTGACGAACGGTTTTAATTAAATAAATGAAATCCGTTTATTTGCATGTCGCTATGCGGCTATTATTCTTGGCATTCGGCATTTATGGTATTTGCCATTTACCATAAATTCTTTTTGAAATACAGTGTTACAAGCTTTTATAATTTAATTACGTAAAATCGAAGTAAAGTACCTACTGTTAAAACTATTTACGTTTATAAAATCGACAAAATCTGTTTCTAGAATACTAAATTTTCCTTAAATCTCCAAGAAACCAGTGTAAGCGGACCGTTGACGAGAACAAGGAGGGATAAAACGAGCAGATCAAGAACAAGCTTCTCAACTGTCCGTCCTAACGGATAGATATTCTTTTTGTCAGTTGCCAAAACTGTCAGTCAGGGTTTCTCACAGACGTCAATGCCACAATTGACTAAAGATGATGGCTCAATAGCGGAAACGGTCAAAGAAAAAGCAAACATTCTTACCTAAATGTTTGCATCAAATTCTACCTTAGATCCTCAAGGAAAGCCTCCCCCAACTGTTCCGAGAGTGAATTCCTCAATGCCAGGTATGGTATTTCGCTAACGTGAAGTGAAACGAATACTCAAAAGCCTAGACACTAACAAGACCACAAGATCGGATGGCGTTCCCGCAATATTGCTAAAAAAATGTGGTGCTGCACTAACAGCTCCACTATGCAGACTATTCTTCTTATCACACAGAACTGCATGCTTTCCTTTTAGCTGGAATTGCGCCCAAGTACAATCAATCTCCAAGAAAGGTAAAAACGACGATTCCAAATAACTACCGTCGTAGTTCCCATCATGTCCAATGTAATATAGAAAGTGATCAACGAACAGCTGTTACAATATCTCGAATCGGCAGGCATCATAAGCGATCGCCAGTACGCATGCCTTCCGCAAGCACAGATCAACGGGAGATCTCCTGACTTACGTAACCTACACTGAAAAAAAGGATCCTTTGCCATAAATGCGTTTAAATTTCAACCAAATGCTTCGCGCTTTTGAATAGGTCCAAATGCGAAAGCTCTTGTAAAAAGAAAAATCATTTAGCTTCAGAGAAAAACAGTCCTTTGACTCAATGTTCTTTTGCTTTTGGCTTAAATGTGTAGACGATTGCAAGATTTGGTTAGCCTTTGGCGCAAGAGATAGCATATGTTGTAACAGAAACGTCTCTCTTCGAGAAAGAGACGAAACGATTTGGTACAAGAGTATTACTCCAATGTAAGAGATATGATACATTGGCACAAGTCCAAAATTATTTGTTTCATGTAACAGAGGATTTGACGCAAGAGATTTTTTTTGGAAGAATCTAGGGAGAGGGATTTTGTCATGAATGCATTTTTCTTGGTACAAAAGGTGAAATGATTTGGTTTAATGCTTTCTTCTTTTACATCAAGTGCTAAAATATCTTTTTGTAAAATGTAAAGTTTTTCTCTTTTGGTATAAGATCGCATAGTTTTTCCACTAAATAGTTCTCTCTTGTCGCAAGAAATTAAGAGACTCTTTCAAGATAGTTCATAGCCAGTACTTTATGCTGGTTATTATATTAAATAGGCTATTTTTTTAAAGATGGTTCAAATTTTACTACTTATGTCATTTATTGACATAGTAAATTTTAAACCTACTTTAAGAATTATAGCCCATCGAATATAATAATCAAGTACTAGTACCTACACCTATGGCGGTTTTTTGAAAATTATATAAGAAGCATAAAATATATAATTTTTTAGATTTTATAAAACTGCGAAGGGTTAAAAAAAAACATTTATTTATGTGCGTAAGAATTTGAATATAAAATTATTTCCGGCATTACCTTGATCTTATTTTTCTAAAGTAAACAACATATTACTAAGAAAATATTTATTTTTTAATAAAAATAAAAAGCAAGATGTATTATTTTCTCTTATATATGTTTACGGTAGCAATTAACAAAAACTTACAGCTAATTTTCAGAAGTCCTGGAACGGTATAATATTTCAGGAACCGAACAACCGATCTGAACCATAATTGGTTCATGGACATATGTCAATGGTCTCGACTCTTTGGTGTGATTCGCCACGTTGCCAGATTTCCAACTTTTCTACAAATTTACCTGCAAAAAGAATTTTTCTTTTATATTTGGACTCATGTAATAAGAGTATTTGCTACTTTTTAATATAAAAATTTAAAAAAATATCTTTTAAAAGGGCGGCTGGGCGCCACTTTGGAGAAGAACCTTCCACCTTGTCACAATTGCCTAGGATCTTCAGAAATAGATATAATTCGTTAAGCGAAGAGTGACGGTCTTGCGATAAGACCTAACACTCCTATTAATAATACGTATACTACCCAGTACATCAAGGTAAATGGAATGGATTTAGCATGAACACAATATTTTTGATTCATCAACTAATGGTTTATCGCCATTTTTTAAAAGCGTTTGAGAGTAGCAGAATAAAGGATCGCATTACCAAATCACATAATCAAAATTATACGCTTTGTAAAATGTCATCGGTCAAAAATAAAATAGAAAATTAGGTATATCTATAATCGGAAGCATGTGAAATGTGAAATCATCATACGTATACGCCGGTAATACGAAAGGTCACGTACAAAGCACAAAATTTTATAGATCATGTATTAATAATAAAATTAGAACATACCCAATGATAATAATAGCACAAAACAAAACCCTATATGAAGTATACGGTTGCATAATATAAGAACCCCAAAAATACTAATGCAAAAATGGCATTGCAAAAAAACTTAAAATACTTTACAATGGCAACACTATTAGTTTTTATGAACTTGGAATGATTCAAATATTTTTTAGAATTTTGCGGCACGTATATAATGGTATAAGTATAACCTACCTTCAAAAATGGCCCACAACTCCCCCACGTGCCATTCCTCTAGGAGCACTTTCACTTCCATTGTGTAAGGTAAGCCGGTGTCAAACCTCTCCCGCTACCTCCACGAATCGATGATGGTTACTGATTAATTTCATTTGATGCGTCTAGTTGAAGTGCAAAAGGGTTTTAAATGCGCTTGACAAAGCGGTGCGATGTTTTTCTCACAAGAACCGCGTTGACTTCAGTACAAGATATTATGTTTTTCGACCGATGAATGCTCTCTTCCGTTAAGTCCCAAATTTCATATTTTGGCAGCGATATTGGAGAAAGAGAAATGTTACTTGACCCAAGAACAATAGGCCCAAGAGAAATTTTAAAAAATATCAAATGCGCCATTTCTCTTAAAACAAATACAATTATTTTGTGGAAAAAGAAAATCTCTTGACGCAATGAAGTTTTAGCCAAGAGAATTGACTACATTGGCGCAAGACCTGCATTTTTTTCAGTGTACTTGTGAACTAAAGCCATCGAGAGCTGCCGCGAATCTCGTCAGTGACTCTTGATATATCCAAAGCATTTGGTAGGGATAGGGTGTGGCAGCATAACGCATTGTTAAGCAACTTGACATCATTCGGACTACCACCAGCACTGCTTCTACGGCTCTCCAATTTCTTAAGGGATCGAAGCACCCGAGTTGTTATTGATAGACATCTCTCGGAGGAATTTGAAATCAACTTTGCAGACGACAGCACTCTAATATCCTCATTCACGTCGCGGACTTCAATGGCCGCTGCTCCTTCCCAACGCGAACCATCAATGGCCATCGTGGAATGGGGTGAAAAGAACAACGTTCAGTTTAACGCAGGAAAATACTCAAGCAGCTGTCTTCTCAAAAAAAAAAGCAAATACCGCAGAACTTGACATAACAATAGCCAAGAAAGCAGCATAAAAGTTAGGAGCACTCTATAGAGCAAAAAAGTTGTGTACACAATATCAGCTCTTACGGCACTATAAGGCCCAGATAAGACGATTTTTGGAATGCTGTTCCCATGTCTAGAGCTCGATACCCAAATACTTGCTCAATATATTGAACTACATATAGAGGACGGCAGTCCGTCCTGTACATGACCCAGGGTTGACTAAAGACCTTAATACCCCTGTACATCGAAGATAAGCGGCGCGGCGGATCTGTATCTTTGTTATCGATACTGTTAGGACGTCCATGTTAACGGGACTCCTTGTCATGAAGGACTGTGTCGCTCTGGAATGGCCTTCCGAGTAACATCTTTCCAAAAAACTACAACGTGCAGTGCTTCAAGTCCAACGTCCACTATCATCTCAGAAAACGCACAATTCGTTGAGTGGTATAGGACTTTTATTTTATTTGTATGTCGACCATAAAAAAAGAACTATAGCCGCATAACGACATGCAAATAAGATTCTTATATTTATTTAAACGAGCACTGATCGTTGAACGAAAAAAAGGTAATAGGCCATTTGTATTAGCAGTCAATGCAAAACTATGAAAAAGCAGTAGCCCAACATTTTCTTTGTTAAAAATATCTAGGCTATATTAGCCCGGACGCCACTGGTAGAAGTAGAAGAAAAAAATTCTCTTTTTGAAGACGTTTTTGCCTAGTTGGTACCTACTATAATTCAAAACACATATAAAGCGGTCTCAAAAATATTAAGAATTTTCTGATTCAACTGCAGGTACCTTAAAAAAAAGCGGTTGCGGACATATGTTAATATTATATTTTTCTCCTAAAGTCTTTAAACAAATTAAAACCCTTATCAAGACTCAATTCTGAAACAAGTTGTAGTCAGCCATACTATTAGCCATAACTGTTACATGAAAAATCTAAAAATTATTTAAAAAAAAAATTAAATATTTTCATGCATATAGGTCTCAAAGCCTGTAAAGTTCAATAAGTAGTTTTAGTAATTCCTGATTATTGATGTGTAAACATTTTACGCCGCGGTATGAGGGTATATCCCGGCAAATGGGGACGGAAATGATGTGACATCATAACCCATGTGCCTTGAGGAGCAAGCTAATCCAGGAAGGCCACGAAGGACTGAAGTGGCGTTTCTAAAAAGCTAGCCGCTAGGGCGATATTAGATTTTCATGTCCATAATGTCGATATAGGATATATGTATACACATCAGTGTCTCGAGTAGACTCGCTCAATTTTTTTTTCAACCTTTTATAGTTAAGCTTGAGTACTGTAGCTATATTTGTTAAAGGAAGAATGTGATAATGATTTTTGAAAAGAGACATACTGATTTTCTTGTAAATAAAATAGGCCCTCAAAGCATGTGTATTTTTACAAGCACGTTTAATTTTCTCTGCTTACTTTCGACCTTTTATGGGTTAGTGCATAGTATTGTAGTCATAATATTTACATAAATAATTTGAAAATGATATTTGAAGATAGCAATTCAAATCTTCTGTGTGTAAATACGCCCCAAAGCCTGTGTGTTTCAATAGACATCTGTAATAATATCGTATTGGTTTCTATTTGTCATTGACCTTATTACGACCATGATTCATATATTTTGCAAATACTATCATGTTACATCATGTATAATGTGTCTATATTTTGTCTATGTTTTTCCAATTTTCTTGAAGATAAGTCCAAAATAATGTGCATATCACTAAAAGCAGGTTTAATCAGCTTTTATACGTTTCGACTTTATGGATTTTATGTGGCTTATATCTAGTAGGTATCTACAGTCAGTAGCGCATCGAAGGGATGAAGGATACTGGGGCAAGTGTCCCCCCATAACCTCTGTCATTGCTTGAATATTTTGCCATTTCGTACGCAGAGCTGTCAAGGTCAGTGAACTGTGAATGGTGCATATTATGTGATAATGACAGAGAACTCTATAGGGAGAAAGAAATAGCTAAATTATTTGTAGATTATTTCACGAACGTTGCCTTAAATGCTGAGATCTCGGTTGTTCCGAATCCGGTAGATAATGTTTATTGTCATACCCTATTTCTTATCCCCACAGTTCCCATGGAAATTGTGCAAATTGTTCGCTCCTTGAAGAACACCTCGTCAGTGGGATTTGATGAAATTCCGGTTAACTTTATGAGGTTCTATGTGGAATTGTTGGCGCCATGCATGTCTGATCTCATCAATTCTTCATTTCAATCTGGGATATACCCACAAGGTTTTAAAATAACTAAGATAATTCCTGTATTTAAAAAGGGATCCCAACTCAGTGTTTTTGATTATCGTCCCATCTCCGTATCGCCAATTATAAACAAAATAATTGAGAGGGCTATTTATTGCAGATTGCTCAACTTCCTAACGACTAACAATTTGCTAACTACGTCTCACCATGGCTTTACTAGAGATCGTTCAACTGAATGTGCAATACATAACATATTAAAGAAGATATATGCAAGCAGAAATGGGGAGCGAAAATGTGCCGCAGTTGTATGTGACCTGTCCAAGGCCTTTGATATGGTTGACCATAACATACTTCTGGCTAAGTTGGAAGGATATGGTGTGAGGGGCGTGGTACTGAACCTGTTCAGGTCCTATCTTTCGGGACGGTAGCAGTATGTCAGGATTTCTGATGGAAAGTATACATCGGATTCTTCACTTCGTACTGTTGTGTCTGGGGTACCTCAGGGGTCAGTTCTTGGGCCTCTGCTTTTTTTAATATTTATGAATGACTTGCCAAAATGTGTTTCGAAAAAATGATCATGTATGCTGATGATACTACGTGTATACTTAGTGATAGGACTGCGCAAGGACTTAGTATTAAGATAGAGACTGCTGTGAACGGAATGAACAAGTGGTTTGAGGCAAGTAGGTTAATATTGAACGTGGGTAAATCCAACATTGTCCTGTTTGAAAGTAAATATGTTTCTGTGAGTACTATGCCTTTTCAATATCCTTTAGATACAATTTGTGAAACTAAAATATTGGGTCTCATTGTAGACTCTAAATTGACTTTCAGCACTCATTTAAGAAACCTTAACCTAAAATTAAATTCTATATGTTACACTATTAGATGTTTTAGAGAGATAATTTCCATAAAAATTCTAAAGTGTGTATTATGGCTACTTCCAAAATGACCTATGCTATACAGTTCTGGGGTGGTCAAGGCTGCAGCATTCGGATATTTAGGGCTCAAAAAAGATGTATCCGAACAATCCACAGGCTTGCCCCGCGGGCATCATGTAGAAAATTTTTTTGGAATAGCAGAATTATGACCTTGCCGGGGTGTTATATTTATAAAATTCATAAGTGTAGAAAACATTATCCATCTAGTTCCACTAACCAGGAGTATAATCTCAGTAAAGATTTGCTCAGACCAGATTTTCCACATAGCAGTGAATATCTGAATAGTCCATTCTATCAGGGAATAAAACTCTACAAGCTGCTTCCTGTGGAACTAAAAAATGGCTAACATTAATTTATTTAAAAGAAAAATTAAAGGATGCTTGTAAATAATGTTTTCTATGATGTGTGTGAGTTTGAATCATTTCTCAGTGAAGATTGAGTGTCCTGCTTATGTAATCTAGATGCATTTGTTTATTGCTGTTGTTCTTTGTGTAACTGATATATGATTGTGTTTATAATGCGATTTGCTTTGGAGTTGTAATTTTATCTGACAATTTTACTGCACCTGATTTTAATATATATTTTTAGTGACGTGCCTAATGCAAATATTGTAAAATGGACAATAAACGGTTTTTGAATTTGAATTTGAATTGAAGCGTCTGCTCGTACCAATTTAGCTGCATGACTTTCATTCACTACTTTCACATCCATCCACAAAATTTACTTTTAAATAATATTTTAAGCTAAAAACTGACCGAGGTTTGAAACCGCCCAGTTAAGTGCCAGATACCAGATACCGTACCACTGACTGCTCCATACACTATTGTAATGAAAGAGTTCAAAGAGGGTTCAAGCTGGTATTTATATTAAGAAGCAAGAATTGCATAAGGCATAAGAGCGAATGTAGAAGCCAAGTAGACAACACTTACCATGAACAAATAAATAGCAGGTAATTCATCCATACAAATCACTGGTTATGTTATATTTGAACTTAATTCAGCCGGAAAACGCCAGTAAGATATTGTAGGGATCAATTCTGTGGGACACCGACTGGGCGATCAGATTTATTTCTGTGACTAACCGCATGTCACTATTTACGACTGGTTCTGTAACGCGGAGGCAAACAATATACGCACACCGTTTTTGATCTCACTACTGTTCTGTATATTTTTATTTACCAATAAATCAGGTCCCGGCAGGCATATATTTTATTCTTAAGGATCATAACGAGTCCTACCGCCTGACGAGTCCTGGGCTGCGCGCGTATCACAACGTTTACATAAACACATTTCTGACAAATAAATGTCTTTATGGTCCACGGTATAGCTTTCAGTGGGCCTCGTGGCTTAGTGGCTAAATGCTGTGTTTCTGATACGGCGGCCCGGGTTCGACTCCAGTGGCATGTTTTTTTAAGGTTATGTGTGTAAAACGTTTTTTTTTTTCTTGATTTTGGACATGCCGTGGGTTAGTTTTGTTTGGTTGAAGTGAAAAAAAAAATACAAAGGTAAACGTATACATTGTGATGCGCGCGCAGCAGGACTCGTTGGGCGGGTCGTTAAAATCCTTAAGAATAAAATTTACGCTCCCCGCAGCCGTGACTCGGCTTTAGAAGTGACTACGCCATTTCACTAATACGAGTTATATGGTACCAAAAAACGGTGTGTGCTTAAAACCGCACGATAGAAGTGAAAATTCAGCCGAGCGATATTAAAAGCTATATAAAATAAAAAAAAAATACAGATCTTGCCACCAACAGAAATCGAACCCCGGGCCATACGAATGAGAAGCAGAAGGTCTGACCACTGCACTAATAGACCTGTTGAAAGCACATCACTGGACTGTTAAGACATGGGCAATTCTGATACATTCGGCATGAATGACTGTTTAATCAACTTAAAACTAAACTAAACTTGACTCTATCTAACTAAGCTTGACTCTATCTACATTAGATTGTTAATGAAAACCATCAATTTTCTTACAATCATATTACCCAAGTATGGGCTTTAAACTGAAAAAGAGCATTAAAAATTGTAACACCCCGTGACCTTCAGCATTGCTATTCTGTTTAGGATCCGTGAATATGCGTATACTGTGTTCTATCTCGTTCTCTCCCATGCTACATCCTATAGATCTATATCTTTTTATTGAACATAACATTTAATTTTCCCGACTTAAAATGTGTAACCGGAATTGTGTTCTATCTCATTCTCTCGCAGGCTACATCCCATAGAGCTATATATTTTTACTGGCGTCGCTTTTTCCGTTTCATCGAGGCTAAAATCACTCCCGTTTCCAGCCCAACTCATGTTCTCAGCCGGCTAACGGCGCTAAAGGAGCTTTCACTTAAAAAATATTCCTAAATCATCATCTTGTGAAACATACCGCATATTAACCAGCACGTTTTTGACTGATGTGTGTTACAGTGGATTTTGGCAGCAACAATTTTGCATGAAAACTTTATTTTTCTAGCTAGACCGAGAGTTGAAACAGAAATACAGACACAAAAAACTTATGTCGATAAAATCTGCAAACAAAAAATAATTTGTTAACAATTACTAGGCATCTTTATGAATATAGCAATAATATAAATAAGTATCCATTGAAAAATCAGAAAAAATCGTTATACTTCATAATATTGGGAGGAATAATTAACAGTGAGATCTAGTCCGCCTTTTACTGACGGAAATGTGAAATCTTAAAAAGAAAAGAAATATTAAGAATTCTTTTGTATTCAAATCAACACCTTGATGAATTATGAAAAGGCGGTTTTGTTCAGTTTTATGAAGTGAGTACTAATTTTAGAATTAAATAAATTAAATTAAGAGTTTTTATGAATGGAACGAATAGTTGAGGTTAGTACGAAGCGTCATTAGAATATTTTTTGTCTGTTTTTAGCTGAAAGGATAATGTTGGCTCTATGCTACGACGAGAAAACAATGACTGTATTAAATTACATAACGCAGGATCTACAGTCACTATTGCATCATATTGTTGTTTGCTTTTTTGTCGATTGATGCTTTGTTTGATTGTGATGATGTTTCATCACTCGGCCCTAATCAATGTAAGGTAAGTAACGAATGTAACGATTCAAATGTTTATTATTGATGTTTTTGAACATCCTCCATACGCATCAAGCGGTTACTATATTTATAGTAAACGTAAAAAGATTTAGCCAGTTTGCATGTTGCAGACGATGAAAGGTTGCGGTCCACGTTATCCATGGTGATTTATATACAATGGTATTGAAGTTTTAGTTGACAGCAGTTGGAAAAACTGTTTTGTTTTATACAATTTTTTAATAAATTCAATTTTGACATCCCTTAGCTTATTGCTTAATATAAGTTCAGGGTATATGGCATGCCTTCAGCATTATCGCTTTCTATATATGATTATGCATCTTGTTAAACGTGTGATGCATGTTGTGGATATTATGAGTGGAATGATTACACTTTTTCTTGCTTCCACATTGTTTCCACTTCTATTGCCAAGGAAGTATACTTACTTGTTTTTCGGTAATTTTTTTGCTGATATTGTTATCTCTATGGTTATATCATACTACAGGTTGAACTCATTCTTTTCCAATATACAGTTCGGTGTGTAATTATAATATTGTGTTTTTGCGGATACCTGGTTAAATTTAAGTGTTAATGCCTGGTGTATTATTGTTGCTGCTATGTTGCATTTTTTTTGCTGTAGGTAATTCTTAGTTGCTATGACCTTTTTCTGTATTTTTCATATGAAGCCTTCTTTTTCTGGGAAGAATTTTAATCTTTGTAGTCGCTTATATGTGTCTTCTTTGTGGACATATTCGATGCTTTTCATGTCATTTTTTTCATGATTGTGGTTCAGTTTGTAAGAGATTCAGCAAGGTATATTTTTTGTCTGCTTTTGTGACTTCTTTGTGCAAGGAAATTTGCTTATTGTGGAAGTATTTTCTGAAAATTTCTATCTAATTTGCTTGGAGTATGTGAATATCTATGAGTCCTTGTCATCATTATTTTCTACTTAGGTTTGCGTGAGTTTGTGTGTACTAAATTTCGTCAGTTCACGCCTCTGAAATAAAAGAAAATGGGGCTGCACAAATCATAGATTTTCTACTAAACTCATAAATTTAATTTGATTTGAGTGGAGCTTCTCACATCCATCTAATGCACTCCGTGGAATGAACCTGTTTGATGTCCACCAACAGAGCCCAGAGAAAGAAGATCTACAACGAAATTCTCCAAAACACAGTTTAGATTTGAGTAGAGTATGTAATAATGCTTTTTTAGACTAGACAGCCCGCGAGTAAGCTTTGTGCTTTTAAACATACAATCACTTAGAAACAATACAGATGAACTTTTCATCTTCTTACATTCATGCAACTTTCCTGATTTAATCCTTATAACAGAACATTGGTTAAAGGTGAATGAAATTGTATTTTTAGATAAGTAGATCTGTAGAAAAAAGGCCCAACATGGAGGCACAATAATATTTATTAAAACAGAGGTAATTGAAGAATACGAGTTTAAATCACTAGCTTCTTATGATCATTTATTGGCTGAAAAAGAGTTTGAATTTTCTGTGCGTGTGAGCACAAAGCTTAGTATTTATGTTATTTGTATATATCGTCCCCCTTCATGTAGTGAACAGATTTTTGTGGAAAGGCTTTATATTTTATTGGAATTGCTTAACCCTGAATTCAGGATTGTACTAGCCGGTGATCTGAATATTAACTTTGCAAACAGTGACCATATTTACACTATTGAATTGACAAACTTATTGAAATCTTTTGACTTAAAAATGCATGTTGAGCAGCCAACAAGAATCTCACAATTCTCGTCAACTATTATTGACTACGTTTGCACTAGAAATGAGGAGGAGCTGTGAGTGTGCAGTCAGGAACCCAGGTCTCTCAGACCATAAGGCTGTACTTTATAGCATTTGTTTGAGTGAGTGTGGGAGGCAAACTGGGTGTGCTAGGAGGCAGGAAAGAATGTTTTCGAAACATAATTTTACAAATTTTTCACAACAATGCCAAAACACTAATTGGACGGCTTTAACTGACCACTTCACCTTGTCTGACTTCCATAACTCTTTGAGCACAGTTTTTGAAAAATGTTTTCCCATAAGGAACCTGAAAATCAAAGCTAAGGCTAAGAAGCCTTGGGTTACCAAAGGAATAAAAATTGCAACCAAGAATCTGAAGATCTCTTCACACTATCCGAAAATTCTACATCAATAATGATTTTTTTATTGCCTACTTTAACAACTATAGAAAACTCTACAGACGAGTAATCGAATTATCGAAAAAGAATCATTTTCGATCCCGATTAAGGTCTGTCGGGGCAACTGGACCCACGGGGTAACTGGGCCACGGTGTCTTTCCCGCCATATCGTTTGAATTGTTTTAGTTTTGCCAGTTGGCGTTCATAATCGACAGTGCTGACAACGTTAAACAAAGTCCCAAACACAGCTGTCAACCATATTTGCGTGTTAATCGTAACGTGATGTTTTAAGTAAATTTAATCGGCAAACATCGTGCTACGTGCACTGTTATTAGTGAGAACAATTACTACATAGTAAGTATTATGTGATCTATTTTGTGTTTTAATGTATATTTAGGCCTTATCTGGTTTATTTTTTTGCTTAAAAACGTCTTGAATTCAAAGTGTTGGTTTGTGAAAGGGGTGGCCCAGTTGCCCCAAATTCTAAATCAAAAGGGGGTAACTGGGCCATACGCTTGGGGTATTTGGGCCATAGGGTCCAGATACCCCATAATTATTTTTTTATTTTATTGTTTTCATGTTTTGTAGATAATGGTGCGTACGTACGTTAGAAAGACGGCGAAAGGTGCAGGTGCGACATATACTAAAGAAGACCTGCAAAAAGCTGTAGATGATGTAATCTCTCTGACCTAACAAACATATTTTGATCTTCTCTTTATGTTGTTTTTATGTATATTGCAAAATGTTATTGTTTTTTAATAAAGTGTTTATAATTAAAGTGTGTTTTATTCATAGTATTTTTACATACATCCTTTACATTGCTTCTTTTTTTTTATAGAAGGTGGCATAATTTTTTTCCAAATTATATGTTTGTGTATGAATAGGCCCAGATACCTCAGTTAATCACAATGTCAAAGAAACGCCGATGAATATAGGTGGGTCCAGTTACCCCCTTCAGCCGGGGCAAATGGACCCGGTTGTTCTTGTAGGAATAATATATTTTTTTCTAAAATAATAAAAATATTATCTGCCAGCTATATACGTTTTCTTTAATTAAGCAACATTATAAACTTACCATAAAAAGTCTAAATTATTACTAAACTAACTAGTAGATTTTAAGGCTGTTAATAATTGATATAAGCATTAGACGTTGTAAAATCGTGGCCCACTTACCCCGACAGACCTTATCTCGTCTTCAAATTATAGACAAAGAGAATGCTAAAATATTGTCAACCAACTCCGCGGAAAAACTAAACAAAAGGGCTCTAAGCATTCTCTCGAGCCTGAAGTTCTTAATGACTTTTTTTGCAATGTTTCACAAAGGTTATCAAGGGATATAAAGTCTGCATCTGATCCTCTTGACCACTTCAAAGACAAATGTTCTGATTCATTTTATCTTGCTCCGACAAACCAGTATGAACTGAGACAGGCACTTGGGGAAATAAAAACAAGACTAGTACTGGCTGGGATGGGATTTCACTGAGGATATTTCAGCATTTACCGGATTGTGTTCTGGTTAGCCTCGCTGAGGCAATCAACCATTCCTTTCTGACAGGCACCTTCCCTGAATGTCTGAGGATTTCCAGAATTATTCCAATTCCTAAGTGTGATGAACCCAGCAAGGCAGAACACTTTCGGCCAATTGCCCTCATACCAACACTCTCCAAGATAGTGGAAAAGTTAGTGAAGAATAGGGTTACATATTTTTTGGAATGCAAAAAGCTACTCAATATCAATCAATTTGGCTTTCAAACGAGAAAAAAGTACCTCAGATGCTGTTTTTCACTTTCTTAGCGAACTTGCTGCAAAAGTTGGATCATTAGGGCTTTAGAGGCAATTCTTTGCTTTGGTTTGAGTCTTATTTATCATGCAGACAGCAGACTGTGAGGGTTGGAAATGTTGACTCAGGACTTAAATACAATTTGACAGGTGTTCCACATGGATCGGTACTGGGACCCATCCTATTTTTAATATACATTAATGATATTGTAAACACAGACATAAAATGACTTATTACTTTATTTGCAGACGACACAACTATTTTATGGACACATCGTAACAAAGATTCCTTAATGCGTACCATAGAATCTGACGTTCAAAAAATTAAGGACTGGTGCGATGCTAACCAGTTATCCTTTAACTTTTCTAAGACAAACATCATGCATTTTAATTGTGTGCCTGAACCAGATAATGATAATAACGAAGTTTCATGTAGTGATGTATCAAAGTTTCTTGGTGTGCTGATAGATAGAAACTTGACTTTTAAAAATCACATCATAAAACTATTAGGTAAATTGTCATCAGGCTGCTATGCACTAAGCATAGTTTCTAAAAACCTGGATTTTGCAACTGCCCGTATGACTTACTTCGCTCTAATCGAGTCTCATTTGCGGTATGGGATAGTGTTTTGGGGTTGCGCCTGCCAGGGCCTGTCGCATTCAGTGTTTGTATTGCAAAAAAGAGCTGTCAGAAGAATGTGTGGAGCAGGTCCAAGGGAATCCTGCAAACCCCTATTTAAAAAACACAAGTTGTTGACTTTGCCATCTCTGTTCATCTTTGAGACATGTTGTTTGTTGTATAAAAGGTCTGCACATCTAGTACTCACAGCAAATAACACAAGGCAGAGAGGATGTTTACCAACACCTATACCACACACAACGTTTATAAAAAACTCAATAATATATACCTAATGCCAGGAAGATGTATAATCATATTCCAAGAATATTAAGGGAAGCTAATTCTTTTACAGATTTTAAGTGTAAACTTAAATATATTCTCTTGAGTAAGTCATATTATACTGTAAATGAGTTTTTGGGGGATAAGTTTTGATCTCCCAGCAGTCGTGTTTTTTTTCTTTTTTTCCTCCCCTTTTCTCCTTCACACTTCAGCACTCAGTAATGCATTATGGAGAAGGATTGTCTCCATTTAAGTAGATGTATGTATGTGTTGTAAAATTGTATCTTATAGATGTAAGTTGTTGTAAACTAGATATACTAATATATTGTATGTAGGTGGTATATGTCCTATAACTGTGTGACACTTCTAATGCTTGTTTTTCTTTTTTAACGTTTAATTGAACACCACATTTTTATATATGATTTAATTACATTTTAACATTCTCTTTTAATTAAGTAGGTATTTGTTCATTTACTTTATAATTTCAGCTTTGTCAGCAGAATTGTAAAATATTCTATGATAATAAAGCATTTTTTGACTTGACTTGACTTTGACTTTGATATTTTTCTATAAAGTTGAGAACTATTTAAAGAAACGATAATTAATATATAGCATTTTAAGGCAAGTAATTAACTCTGTGAGAAAAACTCACCGCATAGGTTAAATGAAGACTACTGCACACAACACTTGACAAATCGACAATCTTAATACAAGACGTTGCCCGGACCACATCTCAGGACACCATATCTTTATGGTCCAGCGAATTGCTTTTAACTGGTCTCGTAGCATAGTGATCAGATGCTGTGCTTGTGATACGGCGCCGGCGGTCCGGGTTCGATTCCCGTCGAATTTGGGTTAGTTTGGGTTAATTGTGCTTGGTTGCGCCCCGGCGCGACGCGAGCGGAGAACATTGCATGAAGTAAAAATGTAAAAATACAAATGCCAATATAAACAACGCATATGTTTGTCAACAATGTGATGCGCGCGCAACTCTGAAGCCCTGTGATGTGGTCCGCGCAAAGTCTTGTAATCTTAATACTTGAATGTCAAATTAATTGTAATGCTGTCACCCTACGCTTAATCATTTGAAATTTGAACTTTAATTTCCCTGACAACACAGACAGAGAAAAGGCGCTCCGCGTAAGCGTGTTTGTGTTTTCGCCGATCTGAATAAATAAATAATTTAGTTAAGTTAAAATAAAAATCTATTCTTACACTTCTGGGTATATTTATATTTTCTAGGTCTATTGTTGTCCATTTCATTTCTCCAGAGGAATATATGAGGTGCAGGATGGTAAACTTAGGGTTTCATCGAGACAAGAAATCTTGTCTTGAAGGGAGATTCTCGTCTCGCCTCGATCATCGAGGCAAGAAATCAACATACTTACATCTTTATGTGTTTCCCGAAAAAAGTTTGTCGTTCTCTAATCGAGACTACTATTTTCTGTTATTTAGTGTATTGGAGGGTGCATTCAGGCAGAGGCAGAACCATAGTGCGCTTAGTGAGTCTCTTTCAATTTTTATGGCGTCAGTTTTTATTTCTTCTTTTCCTGTTTTTAAATCTATCGTTATTTTTCAGGTGTTCATGATGCTGCCAGGCAATATCTTAGAGTTTGATGCATGGGCGTCAGGGGGGAAGGGCAGTTGTTATACCTTAAGCACTAGAAGATAATATCTATTATATTAACCTAACAAACATTTAAAAATGTCTTTTCGACCTTGGTTTTAGTGCCAAATTGCGGTTAGCCCACCCATATCTCACAAGCTGGCGACGCCCTTGGTTTGATGTATTTTGTAAATTTGTAGCATTTCCTAATCGTAGGTTCCTTTATTGTTTTTCTGTACACCTTTTTCACTCAACTTCCGAAATTATATTATAATTTTGAAGGTTTTGATCTATGGAATGGAATTATATCATTTTATAAAGTGTCTGCAAACAAGTTATTGGTCTATAATTAGTTGTATTTTCTGTATTGTGGTTTTTCGGTTTTATATGTTTTCTCATCTGTTAGAAATTGTGGTATAAATAAAGGCTTTTCCATTATAATATTTATTTGATTAGATAGGTATTTATGTATCGATGTGAACTGTTTCTACCCAAAGTTTTGTATTTGATCTATTCCTGGCCATTTCCAGTTACGTGTGTTTTTTATAATGTTTGTCAGTTCTTCTTCTTCTTTCTCAATCCATGATGCAGTAAAATTATATTGTATGGGGCCCAATTGATGGTCTAAGGGCAAGGCCCGCTGGCGGCCACCCCTTCTGATACTGATACTGTATGGGGTTTGACTATATTCCTTCCCAGAATTCTGTATTATATTGTTTGTTATAAAAGTGATTGTCCATGCTTATCTATTGTTTGTGCGAAGTGTGGTTGTTCTTGCTCGTTTGTATGCATTATGTTTGTTTCTTTTTTTATCTCTCAGTTCCTTTGGACTCCTTTCATTTTTTGTACTTCGTATTCTGATATTCTGTTGTTCTTTAGTATTATAGACTTTTGGTCTAATAATCCAGCCATATCCCGTTATTATATCTCAAAGTTTGTACATGGGAATAACAACGCATGATAGTGCGGTACATTTCATCATTCCATGCCAGACGTTATCTGGAACCGCCTGTGTGGTTGTCGGTTACCCGTATTCTGTTGTTCTCGAGTAGCGCATGATCCTGAAGATATGACTAGTTATGACGTATATATTTTAGTGAGCCTTCTCTGAGTTTATGGGGATTTCGGTGGCCTTATATAAAATAAGCTCATTGCTCTAAAGAAGCAACTCCCGTCACCACCAATCCTGTTTTCGGAAGTATGTTCGGCTGTAGCATTTTTTATTGGCAGAAGTTTGCCTGTTTAATCTTCTATTGCCACTGACCCGCATGCTGTCGTAGCTCCAAGGGTGCCCTGGCCACCCTCCAGGCGACAGTAGTTGTTCGAGGCTTTTAGTTTGTACCATTTTCATGGCACGCAGGAAATATGGTATTTTTACCCTACTGCCAGGTAACTTGGACCCGTGGGGTCGTCACTTCCCAAGGAGCTATCGAAATAACTACCGCTTGCAGTTTTATTTTTGTTATTATTGTTATTATTATAATTATTGCTATTATTATCATTATTATTATTATTATTATTATTATTATTATTATTATTATTATTATTAATATTATTATTATGATTTAGCCTTACGGCATTCGCACTCCCTCTAAGGGGAACATTCACTTATCCCAGATATCCCGGATATCAAAAGGATTATGCTCTGAGGGAACCCTTTCCATGTTATCGGGTCCTTGGTGGCATCTACAGATTCATACAAATTTTCGGACGGTACTAGCTGTTGCGAAAAGTACTGGTTTCTGCATCAATTTGAAGAGATGTTCGCTCAATCCGAGTTCCTTGATGGAATGAGTCCTGTTGATGACACAATGATTGGCACCGTTCTTACTCTCTCCGTTCCCTAGTGCTGCAGGATTTTGGATTTTCTCTTGTAAATCTCGATATTTGCCGATATTTTCGGCGTGCTTGACCTGCAAATTCTTGTTGTTGGGTATGGCGATATCGATCAGCGTGGCTTCTTTGGCCCGCTTTTTTACGAGAATGATGTCCGGTCTATTGTGGGTCGCCGTCTAGTCAGTAAGCACAGTGCGGTCCCAGTAGATCTCATGGTTGTTACTTTCTAAAACAGATTCGAGAGTGTATTTATAGTAACTGACGTTTTCCGTCTGCAGCAGCAACAGCTTGTCTGCTAGTTCCTGATGGATTATCTTCGGAACTGCATCGTGCCTGACTTTATATTCTGTTGCTGCGAACGTTTGGCATCCTCCTGTAATATGCTGGATGGTCTCAGAGATTTGGCAGTTTCGACATCGATCATCCGCCACCGAAGCATCTCCAATTATGTACTTGGGATAGTTTCTGGTGGGTATCACTTGATTTTGAATAGCCAGTAGAAAGCCCTCGGCTTTGGGGAACATTTGTCCTGAAACTAACCAATAGTTCGACGCTGTATTGTCGACGTGATCCGGGGTAGCCTCATTCGCATGTCTCCCATGTAAGGGTTTTTCCTTCCAGACTCGTATTTTAGCGGTATGATAGCGGTCTTGAACCTTGTATTCTTTTAAAAGCAGTGGTGTAGAGTCATCTACATTACAAACTGCCCTATGAACTTCTGAGGAATTCGCTTTCCCGTGAAAATAATTGCGCAAATTATTTATTTGCCGATCCAATTGTTTACGTAGATCCGCTAGACCTCTTCCACCTAAATGTCTTGGCAAGGCTGTTCACTCCACTGCGCTCCTTATTATTATTATTATTATTATTATCATTATTATTTCCTTTGTTTAGTCTCACATTTACATATGTGGTAAAAGGTAGTGAGGGCTTTCGTAAAACTCACACCTTGTTGACTTATTTTAGGATTTTCCTGACTATCCGACATGTTTCTAGGATCACTGATTTTTGCATGTCTGTTATTAGTTGATGTGGAAGATTATGTTTCGTGAATCCTGCGGGTAACTCCGGTGGTATGAGGCCTGTGACTGAGGTGACTACGGGAAGGAGGAGGACTTCTTCCATTTTCCACATTGATTTTATTTCCTCAGCTAGGTCCGTGTATTTTCGTATTTTCTCTGTTATTGTCTTCTGTATGTTGTGGTCCAGGGGGTGTGCAATATCTATTAACATTGTGATTTTGTTAAATTTGTCTATTACTGTTATATCTGGTCTATTGTTTATAATTGTTTTATCAGTTTTAATTCCTCGGTCCCAGTATTTTTTGTAATTCTGGTTCTCGTTGACTTGGTCTGGTGTGTATTTGTAGTATGGCTCTTCTATTGTTTTAATGTTATGTTTTTGGAGTAAGTATTTGTGGAGGATTTTGGCTGTCAGATTGTGCCTGTTTAGGTATTCTGTTTGTGCTAAGATAGAATATCCTAATGTTATGTGTTGTATCGTTTCGGGCATGGGTTTACACACTCTACAGTTATCGTTTTCTATCTTAGTTTTTGTTATGTACAGGGTCTTTTCTTATATTTAGACAGCGCCTACTGGGCTTATTATAAAAGATAGAAGAAAACTTTAAATACAAAAGTTGTAGAATTTATCCTAAATCGCCAAAAAATGTTAGGTAAAAAAACAAATGAATATCGCAAAGTAAGTAAAAAATACTAACTTGGTAATTTTTTAATAAAACACCCTGTATATTTTTACATATTTGGATTGCTCGAAAAAGTCTAGGCATATTTCATGAATAATGTCCTATACCTATCTCTAACGGTTTTTGAAATATTGACAGTTGAAAATCGACCATTTACCAAGTTTGACTGCTTATAAAATCTAAACGGCTAAAGATAGAACAAAATGGTTTGCACTTTCCTATATTGGTTTTTTATAAGCGATCGTATGACACTAACTTTAGATTTAACCAGAGGTTAAAAAATCCCGGATAAATTTAACCTCTGGTTAAATAAAAAGTTAGTGTCATACGATAGCTTATGAAAAACCAATATAGGAACGTGCATACCGTTTTGATTTTACAAGCTGTCAAACTTGGGAAATGGTCGATTTTCAACTGTCAATATTTCAAAAACCGTTAGAGATAGGTATAGGACATTTTTCTTGAAACATGTCTAGACTTTTTCGCACAATCCAAATATGGAATAATATACAGGGTGTTCCATTGAAAAATTACAAAGTTAGTATTTTTTACTTACTTTGCGATATTCATTTGTTTTTTTACCTAACATTTTTTGGCGATTTAGGATAAATCCTACAACTTTTGTATTGAAAGTTTTCTTCTTTTTTTTATAATAAGCCCAGTAGGCGCTGTCTAAATATAAGGAAAGACCCTGTACTTTTGGTAATTTTTTGTTGGCACAACTTGGTCCTGTATGGAGAACATGAATCCTTCTGTTTCACTGTACAGGTATCCGAGCTCGATCCACTTGGTTGACAGCTGATGTTGTTTATCTAGATCGTTCTGGAATTTGCCATGTAGTTTTTTGCTGTTCCATGTCTGTGTGATGTTTGTGAAGAATGTTTTCTTGTCTATCTGTTGCATTTGTGTGTGTGTGCTGAGTGGTGTGTATTTTTTGTCTGCTTGTTTGATAGACGCGTGTAGTGGTGACTGTGTCGCCTTCATGTTGAAGTATCTTTGTAAGCTATGTATTTGAATGTTGTGTGTTAGTTATTATTATTATTATTATTATTATTATTATTATTATTATTATTATT
>MU183581.1:154023-188756 GCA_016904865.1 Pissodes strobi
ATGCCAAAACAAACGATGTTCGAAACAACCCAGGTAATCTACAATGTTATAAGCAGCAATTATTATTCTGCCATTACCTATACGTTCGCACTAAAGCATGTATAGTAAAACGACACTGTGTTTCCTACAGTCACTCAAATCGAACGAATAAATCGCCGATAAATCAAATAATACCAATAATCAATAAGCTCCTAATAGCTGCTAATCCTTTTTCCAAATCTATCGATAAATTATTAAATATTGACAACTAATAAATATAAGTTGTTATCAATCAAGGTAATGTACAGTTGTGTTCATAAAAAAGTCATACAGCTAATCTTGCCTACGGTAAATCCGTCTTTGGAAATTTTGAAAATGACTGACAATTTCAAAATATGACTTTGACAGTTTGGTAAATAATAATATCGTTTGTCAGATCCTGCACAGAATTCTAATAATGCCAAGACTTAATAATATTCAAAGGGCTCAAATAATTGTGTATTTGCAAGATGGTTTGCATGTAACAGACATTGCACATATAATGAACGTAGATAAAATGACAATACAAAAAATCAAACATAGATGGGAAACCGAAGGGACAGTGGAAAGCAGAAAGCCACCTGGAAGAAGAAAAATTACGTCGCAAGCAGAAGACAATGCTTTAATAGAATATTTAGAAGAGAACCCTTTTCAGGTAGCACGGAATGCAATGGAACAAACCAATTTTCCGGCTTCTAGATCAACGGCCTGTCGGCGTATAAAACACTCACGATTAAAAAACTTCGTCGCCGCCCGGAAAATGTTTTTACGAAACGGGAATAAACAGGGAAAAGTTATTTTTGCCCTGAATAATATTTTACGAGAAAACTGGGACACGGTAAAATTTACCGATGAAAAAGTCCTTCAATCTTGTTTCAACGGTCATATCAAAGTGTACATACCCTACAGAACCAGATTTGAAGAAAAATACATCAGTAATTCTGAAAGGTCAGGGCGGTTTTCAGTGAATGTTTGGGCATGGTTGAGATCTTGGAATGCATTGGATTATAGACGAGAGGTTTACTGCAATTTCTTATAGAAATATTTTAGAAAATATAATGTTACCGAGTATTTCTGAACATTTTCCCGATCGCAATTTTATATTCCAACAGGACAACTGTCCGGTCCATAACGCAGCTATAATAAATGAGTGGTTTGTTGAGAACAACATAGAAACTATGTTATGGACCTCAAGAAGCCCCGACTTAAATATTATGGAAAACGGATGGGGTTTAATGACCAAAAAAATATATGACACAAATTTCAGATCAAACGACAGGCAAGATCTCATAGCTTTTATAGAAGAATCCTGGGACGAATTGAGCAACGATCCTCATTTAATCAGAAATTTGTATAATTCAATACCCAGACGGCTAAATGAGGTTTTAGATAGAAATGGAGCTATGACCAAGTATTAGGACAAAAAGAAACAGTCAATATTATCAATTCCATTATTTTGTTATGCTTTAAGCTATACTACACTTTTCGGATTTAATCCCAATACTTGCTAAAATTTTGTTACTGCTGATATAAATATTTTGTTTGAAAATTTAGTTGTAAGGTTGTTTTCTTATTAAACTTATGTATCTATGTGTGGCTTGTATGACTTTCTTTTGAAATTATAATTCATGTAAGGCAGGTTTACATAGTAAAAATCGTGTATGACTTTTTTATGAACAGAACTGTACGTACTTATGATACTGCGAGAACAACGTAACCACGTTGATGATTACTAACTACTCTTGTCTGTGTTAAGCTACAGGATTTAATTAAAAAAAATTGGAAATCGATTCAGTATCCAGATGTTCCTTCAGCTAGAAGACTAATATCACATGAATATGATATTCCAATTCAAAATGATTCCATCATAATCGAAAATGTTTTAAGTTCATTATCTGAAACTGAAGACGATAAACATACTGACTCACATCATGATGCTTCATTTAAAATATGGTCTGATAAGTCCAAACTATTTACACAAAACGAACTTAGTGACTTAGTGAGGGACCTAGGACTTTCAAAAGAACGCTCCGAACTGTTGGGTTCTAGGTTGCAGGAAAATAATCTATTAGCGTCTAATGCTGCATATTATTAGTATAGGAACAGGGAGAGAGGATTTGCACAAAGAGCTGGGCTTTTTGGTATATTGCAACAACGTTGAAGAGCGTATCTTGCATTTTGGTCCCGATGAATATGATTTTAGCTTTGTTTCTTGACTCACCATAAAGAAGCCTAAAAGGTGGTCTGTTGCACAATGGCAATATGCTCAGTTTTGTTCCGGTGGCCCATTCTGTTCATATGAAAGAAATATATGACAATATGGAAACACTTTTAGTCAAAACAAAGTACGATGAAGAGCAGTGGTCAATATGCGCGGCGATCTTAAAATTGTAATCATGATTCTGGGGCAGCAGTCTAGCTACACTAAGATATCATGCATTCTGTGCAAATGGGACAGTTGGGCCCGTAATATGCACTGGACAACAGTATTGGCCGCTCTGAACGAAAATGACTCCAGGGAAGAAAAATGTATTACGAAGAAGTTTGGCTTCCAACGAAAAATCTTGCTTTCTCCATTTCACATAAAGTTAGGTCTAATGAAACAGTTTGTAAAAGCTGTACATAAAAATGGTTCCTGTTTCCAACATTTTTGTCAGATGCCAGACTTAAAGAAGATGTGTACCCCAAATAAAAGAGCTGATGAAAGACGACAGTTTTCTTAATACTATCTAACCCACTGTATGCGATGCTTGAATTTATTTCAAAAACGGAGTTCCAATATATTATTTTCCTGAATGTATTGGTGATGTTAGTGAAGAACAGGGAAAACGCTTTCATCAATATATGAAAGAAATGAAAAATCAATATCAGCTGCCCCAAGTAACAAAAGAAGCTTTAATATGGTTTTCAAGATGTTGTTACAACCAAATGGATAAGACTCACTTAAAACCTTCTACTCTAGACAACCTCTTGAAGGCAAGATAAAGACTCTCTTACAGCCACTCCTATGAGGGTCTCAAGACCAAATCTTAAAGCTTTTTTAAAACCAACTTGCATTCAAATCGAAGAGAATCGATTGCCTTCAAGGCAACCATAAAACTTTTAACAAGTGTCATTTAAAATAATAGGATTTATAGTGATCTAAGATTAGAATCAGTTTAAGAACTCCGAGATTTATACCATCTTTAGATAAAATTATCATAACCTGTAAATCAGTTACATCAAGCAAATGTCCGTCATGTGATATCGTCTAGTCGGTGATGCATTCAAACTCCTAAGAATAAACATGGAGGAAATGCAATATCAAAATCTGGTAAATACGCCGAAATGGGAGACAAAAATTATAACGCAGTCGACTTTTTCGATGAAATATTGAAAGATACCTTCTAAAAATTACATCGCCTTAAATTTACTGCTTTTTTTAATAATTAAATTATTATTGACTAATTCTAAACCAGGTTTAATTATTATAAACAAACTTAAAAATGTTTGCTTCTAATCTTAAATTATATTATTGTTAAAATCCTCGTATTTTTTAAGGTAGGGACTGCGAAATTTTAATAAAATTTTTGAATAATATTACCTCTCTAAAATATTTCCAATATGGAGGCTTGTGCTGTTTGTGAAAATATTGCTTCTTATCATTCAAAACCTCATGGTTTCTTAGAAAGAAGGCATAAATCCTATCAGTTTTGTCATAACCTTTTATTTACTGTAATTAATCTGTTTACTCCTAACTGTTCCTTAGAGTAAAGCTTCTTATATTAGTCTTGACCAAGGTTGCTCGGCCGGCTCATAAAACTACTTGGCCTTATCACGGTATCGCATAAGTCTTCTAGCGCTGCGATCAAGTTTTCCGCACCCAATTAGATCACCATAACCTCAAATTTTGTCCAGTTTTATGTTGATTTACATTTTCATTTATTATCTTTAAAGATTGCACCTTTACTTTTTTTTGAAATTACCATTTCTTGTAACTTGTAAGTATTTATGTGTAATATTTTCCATTTTTAAGGCAATTATATTATATTATATTACTATTAAAAATTATATTTAACACCGCTACTGAATCACGACAGATAGTCAGAATGACAAGATGGCCGCTTTAAAAAAGCTCTAGGCGGTAGGAGTTAAAGTAATGGTTTAAGAATGCAATAGAAAAGTCCAATAGGATGTTGTAAAGATTATATGGCCTTAATGAAGCAATATATTTTCCTAGTAATCCTAATACAGTCTTTTAAGTAGCCAATCTAAGACTTGAGCTTTATTGCTATCTTATATAAAACTGCAAGTTTTATGAAGTGCTTAAAGAATATGTTTTAAATCCGACTTAAAGCTATAGTCTTAAGACAGATTATTTTAAAACTAGACATACTTTAAACCCTCGAGAAGATCAACAAGGTTTAAGATTGATAACACAAAAGCCTTGTTAAAGCTAACACAAAAGTTACGGTAAACACTTAATATTATTGCTGCCAAGGGTGCTTTAAAACTCATTTCTAGGAATAAATGTACTTTAAGATCTGTTAGCATGTTTGAAGGTGTTCATTAAACCCCAGTATTTCTACTGACCATTTTAAAACCATTTTAAAGCTTATGTAAATCTAACTAGCATTTAAATTGTTACTTGGAGCGTTGGGATATAAGTATGATGGGGGATTATTGTTGGACGCTAAAAAGGAATAGCTCCCTGACCACTGCCCATAAAAGGAAGTCAGGCAGACAAGCATGTTTAACAAAAATGAAGCAAAAGCCTTAATGGGTAAGTCAGGCAAATTGGCATATGCTTACACAAAAATTTTAAAAGCGGCGAAAAATTTTTTGCATGCCAGTGAATTGACCTGCGATTATATATCCATGTCATTTGTGAAAGCTAAAAATGTACTTTGATAAAAAGTTGTGACAAAAGGCGTAATCATTTATTCAATCGATAAATTTGCACACTCATCATAAATTCACTAAACCGTTTTAAACTAATCAAGGAAAATGCGATGATGTAATAAGAGGTGTTATATTTGAACTGATTAGTTGTCCAACGACAATCTATCGAATTCACCTGCTTTAAACTCCGCTGAATCCGATGAATGACGTGATGCTGTGAAAAAATAATTCACTGCGCTTATTACAACTAGTCGGTTGTTTATAAACAAGTTAATTTTAATGAGATTTCAAGAAAACATCGAAAAACAAAGTTATTAATATTTAGAAATCACGATAGTCTGTATGGACCCAATTTACTCATCTTTGCTCTATCACAAAGTGCAAATTTGATCCAGAAGCAACAGTGATCCAAATAGCTTAATAACATGCGCAAATAAAACGGAGAAAATTAGAAAGAAGGCAGTGCAAAAACGATTTGAAACGTAACAGAAAAAATGGTAATGGAGAATTATTTTGAAAAGAACAGACTAAATATATACCAATTCGAGCGAATAGAATTTAAGACCGCAAGACGAGTTAGGGATTCAGAAAGACGCCAATTACAGAGCCACGAAGACAAACGCAAAGTAAGTGCGACCTCTACAAGGAAGAGACACCAAGAGGATTGCAGAAGAAAACGTTTTTTGTCCTTTTCCATGAACTTGCTACCGTTTTTCAAAGGGGAGATAAACGATTAGGGAAAAAAGACAGGGAATATTGAGTACAATCCTGATTTTGCAAAGACCACACAAGCAGTGTGCTCCATTAAAATGGCTGGTGGTAAATCGAAAGAATCCTTCCATATATACTATAAGGATATTTAATAAATTTAAATCCAAACGCCCAGCGCTTATTATAAATAATCGTTTATCCCGAATGGCCAACCCTTTCTGGAAAATGGGCCAGTAGTTAAAAAAATATGCTTACTAGTCATAATGGCATAGGCAAATATACCAAAGAAAATAAATAAAAAATCACTAGCCATTCTCTTTGAGCTTCCGCGGTAAACAAACTAGCAAAAAGTGGCTAATCTTATGCTAGTTCAAGATCTATTCCCAGCTAGCTTCAAATGCACGCAGATCATCACAAATCAGTTATCAAAAGAGTGAGAACAGAAGGCTCCTTCCTGTAGGGAAGCCAAAGCCACATTGCGTGCATTTTGTTTACTGGTCGAGTCGGTTTCAGGTTAACGTGGAAATATTTGTATTTAAACTCCAAATAATATTTGACAAACGAGAAATAAAAATATAACGATTTTTTTGGTAAAATTAAGTTGATTTTAGACCGAAAACCATAAGGACTTACATGAAATATTTTCTCGGCCATAATTTGTATTCTATATAGGCTCTTATTACAAGCTACAAAAAACTAACCCAAAGAAACCATACCTAACGAATGCAAACCAGTATTGAAGTAGCAGAAGAGCTGGTTTTTAAGACTTCTTTCTAACTGATTGCTCACCCAAATTAACCAAAACACTTTTTCAATACTTCCCTTTGGATCGTTTTGGATCACTTTGATTCGTTTTGGTAGCTTTGGTTAGTTTTACATAGCATGCGCTAATTTGAGTGAGCATAAGTTAACCTAAAAACCATCCCATACAAACCCATATTTAAGTTATATAGCATAGAAACGCTTGCGTGAAGCACAAGGATTGCTTTGCCTGTTCTAGATTAAGACTGCTTTTCAATACGGCTCTTTGGCTAGTTCTGATTAGCTTAGGTTCATTTTGATTAGCAGGAGTTAGCCCGACTAATCCCATATCTAACCCATACAAACCAATAATAACATACCTAGCAGTTCCTGTATTCTAATCTGTATTTATACTTATTTTCAATATGTCTATTTGGCTAGTTTTGGTTAACTTGGGATAGCTTGAGCCCATGATACAACCTAAGAGTTGTATCATGGCTTGAGCCTAATCCATACAAAGTATGTAAGTTACGTAGCATATTATAAGCTTTCCTACACTCTGTTCTATATTAATACGGCTTATCAATAAGCGAGAAGGTGCATTGAAAATCATGGTGTATTTTTATTAGCATGACTTAGTGCGAGGGCTAATAACAACAAACTTCTGATAAGAACTTCTAGGAAATAAAAACTGTGGTTATTGTTTCATAGCAGTCCTTACCATTTACGTAGGTACTAAGATGAGCTAAATTTTGTTAAACGCGGATTTGTGCAGCTAATTTAGATCATAATTCTTTATACTGAAAATATTGCTAACCATATATTATAAAAAATACGGTATGTGCTTGATACCACACGGCAGAAGTGTAATATCAGCTAGACTTTACCAAGTGCGTACTTCCACAGCCAAATTTCTTAATAATTCTTCATGCTAGCGGTATTTCTAACCCTTTAATAAAAAAATATCAAAGTCTTAATAAGGACCCTTACAAAACAATTACGCCAATTGCTACCACTATTTTCAAAAGATTTAAGCCCTTTGAAGTATACCAGAGTTCTTAATAGGCCTATTTATTAAGGATCAGTTTATTTTATCGATTTCGAGTAGAGAGAGAAAACTCTACAATTAAACTTCCTATATGGTTTAGCCTGTATACTAGTCAATGGACCGTAAATGTTGTGTCTTCTTTAGCTATTACAGGTTAATAAAGTAGGTGTCTTATTATTAAAACTCCTACAAGTTGCCGCCGACCCGACCGAGACAGTGCTTTATTTTTAGGAATCAAAGAAGCGCGACGATAAAAACGTTTCAGGAAATTGTCAGTTTAGTCGTTAGATGGGCACGCATTGTTGCCATATTTAGAAATTTTGATTATATATCGTACATATATAAGCCAGGAATGCGTAAATCAAATTTATTTAAAAATTGTAGATTTTTGAAAGATACAGAGAATATTCTTCTTGGCGAATCGAAATCTATGATAACGGGGATAGGTACATAAAATGTGGCAAAATAAAGTGCGATAAATGTCTGTTCTTTTGGACACCTATTTTATTAATTATAATAAAAAATAAAATAAGTAAAAAAACTTTTTAAGTTAAACGGTTTTATTGAAAATAATATACCTAATACTAAAAGCTAAAAAATTCATTAGGTCCTAGGTACTAGTCATCACACCACTCTCCTCATCAATCTAGGGCATTGATCAGACAAAAAATAAAATCGTGGGGCGCGTGAAATTTCTATCAATAGGAAAGCTGGCATTTTGTGCCGGCGACCATCTTAGATTTGAAGTTTGTTACAGTGTATAGTATTCTACTAGTAAAGCCCTTTCATTTGATACCCATACCGAGCGGGTTGTGAAAAAATATATAATCCGCCATTTTGTAGCGGCGGCCATATTGGATTTACAATAACACAGAATGTATTAAGTTGCATTGCCATCAGAACTAAAGGTGTGTACCAAATACCAGATCAATCTGTCAACAGGAAGGGGGGTAAAATTTCAACTACAAGATTTGACCCAAACAAATAAATAAATAACAAACAGGTTAAGCTAAATAAAATCGTTTAAAAATGCATACTTTTCCCGGATTGCAGTTGGTTTTTCAAAAAATCATTACGGTACCTATATTCTGTCTAAATGATACTTTCTTGGTAATACCAGAGTCTATAGTGGTAATACCCTGTATATTAAAAAATCACTTTTTGCCTAAATTATGCTCTATACTGTATATTATAAGGAAATTCCAATCGTGCAAACAGTTTTCAACGCAAGATCGACACACCTGTTAAGACAGTTCGACCATCTGGACGATCGGTAATAAAATGTCTTGCTGGCTAAGATGCATTTTTGGACAGTGTAGGGTTGTAAATGTTACCAAACCTAGAAATATAGTTTCTTCCCTTTCACTGGTAAATTTATGTGGTTGCTATTCTCTTTACCTTACATTAGAACTTGACATGCCTACCTATTCTGAACGTAGAGAACTTAAATCTTGAAATTAAAAAAAAAACTAACTATTTCATAGTTTGGAACATGGGAACGTACCCAACCAGTTTCGTCGGGTAGAGTTCCGAAGTGTTCAGTGGTCGTTTCTCGGTTTTTCGAATGTTCTGTTGAGGGATGTCTAGAATATCCATTGGCAATTGAACGTGTAGGCAGAAAAAAGACTTTTTCGAAGTTGAGATATTATCGTTGGTTTTTTGACCATCAGGTCTACTATTTTTATTAATTTATAGTGAGATATTTTTTATATTATCGGCAATATTGCCTCTTAAAAGTAATCTATGTAAAGTGAGGTTACCCTTTTCAAAAGAGTCCCTCCCAAGCTCAGTCTTTCGCTAGCCTAGAGAGTTTCTTCCGGTTTATGCATGACAGTTTGAGACCTCTTTGTCGAAGTGATGCTGACCCACATGGCGTGACGTGCAACTTCACAGGAAGCAGTAAAGCTCTACCTGGGGCCAGCCAAGTAGCCATTTGAGTTAGGGAATAGCCACTAACCACTGCCAGTGAATTCCACTTCCGTATGACCATATAAAAATGGCATACAAGTAAGCCCTATACTTACCATACCTTACCTTTTTTTCGAAACTACCGTTAAATGCTCCTATGATCATGTATTATCTTTTATCGTGTCTATTACTGTTTTTATCGTTATTTGACTAAATAATACCGAATTTCTAAGCGTTATTTGATTAATTAACACCGACTTTCATCATTACCGTATATGATATTATCTTGGTTAGGAAATGTCTTGTTAGTAGTATTGTAATTATCTGATTTACATTTTTGTGTTACGTATACTTACTTAAATGCTATGTACTTGCTGCAATTTGCTGTAAGCCTTATGGCAGTAGATCGTCTTACATAACTACCACTTTAGGTTTTTGCCCATAAGCAAATTACCGAATTGAGCTCACTTCGATTTCCCCTTTATATCTTCATTGTCTATATATTTTCTTCGCAGGTCAATTTATTTGATTTAATATTTTTTTACCTGTTTATTTGTCCACCGATATTATCCCTGCCATGGGATTAATTTATGATTATCTTTATTTAGGGGATTAATCTTTATTTAAGTTGTTTTATTTAAGGCATTCTGTGATTATCCATTAACTAGTCGGAATTAAAAATTCAGATTTTATCTAGAAATATTTAAATAAAGGAACCAGACAGTATTAATGATTTAGAACTTAGGATTAAAGGTTAATGATCTTATAGTTTGGGTAATAAGAATCGTATTACTATTTTAAGTGCGATACCATAATCTCAATTAGGTTTGAACCTAATTAATTTTCCATTTTGCACGTTATGTCTGAGAATATATTTAATAAATATATAAATAAATAACTTAATTAGGATATTTGATGTTTATTCTGGCATGCTAATGTCAAGGTCAAGTTGAGTTTATGCAATTTCTTTTCAGGTTTCTGAATATTTTTAGATAGGGGATTTTTCTACATGTTACTACCCTGCTTAAAAATCATTGATATATTCATATTAAAAATATTAGAGGCGCCTTCGCCCAACTGTCTACTCTACGATCCACACCTATAAATTAACACCGCTAAGGGGACCAGGCATATGGACCGATTGTTAAGAAATTAACTAATAGCGTTCCAACACGTCCGCATTATTCCCAAGCAGGTTATGACTTGCGTTTTGTTCTATGTATTAATTGCGATTTATTCTATGTACTTACTTTGCATTTTTAATATTTCAGAAAATTATGTCATTGCGCTCTACAGGTTTTCTCATTATATTTTGCTCCCTCGTACCTACTTCACTTGTTCAGAAATGTGTCAGAAAACTGAGCATAGCAAACTTCTCCAGAAATTTTAGCTTGGGTTCTTTCAAATAGATCATCTTGTATATGGTTTTTTATTGGACAGTCCGTTCGTTGATGATTTCATTTATACCAGGCTTAATACCTCTGTTTCTAAAACTACGGAGAAAGAATAAGGAAAATCGTTCCGTGACATTAATGTGTTAGAAAGAGTATGGTATGAATTAATGAGTTGGTCTATCGTACCCTACTGACAGATATATGTCGATAAGCTACAGTTAAATTGTGCTCATGGCACAGTTTTTGCAATTTTCTCAGTTAGTTTCAAAGATGCCTATAGTGCGCCCAGCCACGGGATATGGCCCATCAAATCCCATCGTCCTCCTCCAGTGTGGTATACACCGGAGTTCAAAGTCTGGAGCTGATCAATAACAGTTTGTGACAAGCGGGGCTGCATTGTATTAGCAGGCAGGAGCGCCAAACTGGTGAGAGCAGTTTGATTACGGGAAGTGACGTCCGCACCATTTCGAGTTTCCACAGGATGTAAGGATACCGTTTATTTCTCGTTACTCTCGGCTGTACTCGACGATCTCTGGGGCATAAGCCTTTGTTTACTATTTTAGAATGTCTAATATTTCACTTTACGCATGGCCCGCTTCGCTAACTACGGGGGCGCAACCAACAAAAACTAACCCAAGGCATGCCCAAAATGAAGAAAAAAACTGTTTACAAACATAACATTGTTAGAAAACGCCAACGTGAATCCGCCGCACCACAGACACTGTCAGGGCTCCACAGGCTCAGTATCCTGACCACTACACCACCTGAGCACTCGTAAAGAATTCGTTGCACCGTAAAAACATGAATAAATTCCACGCCTTCCGGAGCTTGTCGAGTACAGTCGAGAGTAACGAGAAATAAACGGTATTCTCGGGATGTGACCCATAGTCCTCTTGCAGGCCGGAAAACACCGAAGTATAAAGTCATCAGCTGATCACTGGGGAGTAACCCAACAAACTACATTCTCACCCCTTTCAGACTAGGGGCCACCAAAGGAATAAGTCTGACGATACTTCCAGTGGAAATAAACACATTACCTACAATAGACTAATTCGGTACACCAGCATCTACAAGCATCTACAAGCCCTTACAGAAACACAAGTATGCTCTACCACAACAGTAAACAACCCCTACCCTGTTTACGACCTACACTCCCGATTTAGACATAAGTTCGGAATGCATTTTAAGATCCTTTACAGTTCTACGACACTATGCTATATTAGCCGCTTCTGATTGGATCCTTTACAACATTAGCTACCACTTTGGATTCAATACAAGTCGACCACTCCAATTCAGGATTAATCTTTCTTAGATATTTAAATGCCAACAACACCAACTGGCTCAAACATCAGAACAAGACCAACGACGAAGGCAGAGAATCTGAAGTATCTGCAATCAGCTGCAAGCTTACTCAACTTGTAGGTGAACCAACTTCGATCCCAGAGAAGGGCGAATCCACCCTCCTGGATTTTTTTCTAACAACAAATCCTGACCAGTACACAATTACAGTTGGTCCGCTATTAGGCACTTCCGACCCCAAACTTATTACAACGGTTTGTGAATTGCCACTCCTATAGAAGGATCCACCTCGTAAACTCAGGCATTACAATTGCGCAAACTGGGACGATCTAAAAAGAGTTCTACCTAGATTTTTCTTATGTCGATGTCTGCTTGGGCACTGATGACGGATCATCAGTGATGACCCGTCAGTCTGTTGAGAAGGGATTATGCAAGTAATCTCTTTAGAAATTGAAGTATTCATCCCAAATTCCATCAAGTTACCGTCAAAAGGAAAGCCCTGGATCGGCAGAAGATGTGAAAGAGCGGTAGGTAGGAAACAGCAAGCCTACAAGTACTGGGAGCAAGATCAGACCGCTGAAAGTCAGGTTTTTTGCCGAAGCGAGAAACGAATGCAAACGTGTGATCGACGAAACTATGACAAACACAATGAAAAGATCAGGAATAAACTTTTGCAATGTCCCAGTGGCTCCAGGAATTTCTGGTCGGTAGCAAAGACAGTAAGTAATAACTTGCTCTCTCACCTTTGACAGACGAACGCGGCGGCGCGCGGCGCCACGACGACTACAGCGGAAAAAGCAAACATGCTCGAATTTTTTTCTTCGCACTCTACCTTAAACGTCCCCCAATGCAAGGCTCTTCCGATCATATCCAACGTCAGTACTACCATCGCCAAAGTAAATGCACATAAACCCTTTAATTTTATATAAACAGCTGTTAATGTTCTCGCGACATGTAGCCGGTAAACGGTCACTCCAAGATTTCTAGCTTGATCCTCAGAAGGTACTTCTACATGATTTATTTGAACTGTAGTAAAGTTATACAACTGGAATTTATTTTGAACTGCTTCTGATCCTATTGTCGCATTCAGCCTGAGACCGTGATTGGTAGACCACTTAAAAACCCTATTAACAACCCTATTTATCCTGTTAGCAGCCAAGCTCGACTCCCCAGACCTAAAAGCAGACAAACGATGTGTATCATCCGCGTAGAGGTGCGCGGAGCAAAACGGAACATGATTATAGACTGAGATAGCTTCAATCCACAGGAATGTTTTTCTTCATGAAAATATATTTTTATCTTCTCAATATGGACACCGAGCTTTTTCTGACTATTTTTGATAATGATATGTATGATATCGAAAATTGGCAACCCTGCTATGACCTTCGATAACTTAAACGGCAGTCAAGAAGTCAGGCAAAGTAACGTAAACAATACTAATTATATCGTTTGATTGTTGTATTCAGGGAGCGTAGGTTGTAAAGAGGAACATTGTCATTTCGTATTGCCAGTGGATAGGTTACGTCATATGTCGTTTTGCATAATGATTCCGGAATTATTAATAATTATTAAGCTGGCATATTATTACGGAAAAATACGCAATACGATAATAAGGTAATGTAATGTTCTGTAATATAGTGAAATGCGATATGTATTAACCGAATAAATGTTACTTTCTATACATGTGTGTTAGATTAGTAGCGGTTTCTCAGCTGCAGCATATGTTTGCCTCTTCCTATATTATCCGATATGATTTTGCAGCTTCCCTAATATTATATTTCGTATTGTGCCTATGTAAATTATATTTAATCATATATTCATACTAGATTTTTGTTAATCAATGCAGGTTGTGCAATTATTTTGAAGATTACCAAATTTGTGACAATTGTTGCTTTTTTATCTAGAATCTAGAAAATTTTATAACTTGCAATTCGAAGCTCTTCTACGTTTCTTTCACTTGATTTCTACTAACTCGCTTAGCTCTACGTGATGCCCTGCCTAACTAATCTAATAACGTTAGAATAGATACTGATTAAACCCAAAACCTAAATTTCTGCATAGAGTAGGTACTTTCATAAATTTACAGGCTACTATACTGCCCTCCTACGAATAGATGCCGTGTCTTAAAAAATTGGGATTTTAAGTTTTCTGCGCCAAAGGCTTCCTTTTACTTAAACTTAGGTATTTACCATCTAAAAAAGCCGTATCTATATGGGAAATGTTAAACCACGATATAAATATGTGCCGTATCTAACAAAATATACGCATATCCCTAAAATAGACGGGTATCTTTTGATTACAAAAAAAGAACGCCGTAAATGGAACCGCGCACTTGAAGATGCCGCTTTTATTTATAGTAAATATATTATGCCGCTTTATTTCTTGGTTTGACACGTAGATGTGGTGAATATACAAAATTGAGCTCATTTTTATAGAATTTAAGGTAGTTTTTGGTGGCGTTTCTAAATATTTGATGGTAAGTACCTTTGGATAGTTTATATATTGTAGGTATTGTTAGTCCTCACGCTCGTAGAAAAGTAAATAAAATTGGCTCCTTGAAAACTCGCAGAAAAACTAGACAGGCAAAGTTGGAATCTAAGTTCGTTTTTAAAAAATGTCGTCTCACTGTTGGGTCTTGCTGTTGATTTTCTTCATTTTTCTTGCAGGAATGCAGAGAAATGATTTCTAACAGAACGAAGAAAATAATTCAGTTGGCACCTAAAGTTTCCAAAGACAGCAGCAACTTCCACATTTAAATTTTGCTACAGATCAAGCCCTGTTAAGTCCTTATATTTTATCTCCTTCACAAACACAAATGCAGTTTCTCTTTTCCAAGTTCAAAATGAAGACCATTCAAATGGTGATTTTTCTGTGGAGTTTGGTAGTGTTGCTTCTGATGTAGGTGAAGTTATTCCTTGTGAAGTTCAGGAAAACGACATAAGCAATAATTATTGTAGTTTGCGTTCGGATACATTAGAGGCATTAAGCCCATCTGGCGAACATCCGACCTATACACCTTTGTTGCCTGTTCAAACCATTCTTCCATACACGATTTCGGAAGTCCCAATTTCTGATGACAATTCTCTAGTTTTAACAGACGACATCTTACCACAACAAAGAACTTCTTGTGGTTTTATTTCCTTGACTTCTACATGTACCATTGCGGATGGCTCAATTTACAACGGGCTAGGAGAGGCAGCTGCCGAAATAATTATTAATAAAGATGTGTCAAAAGATCAAGATCAAATGGAGAATATTCGGCAAGGAGAGGGATGTCCTGCAGAAGTAATGGCTTCTAATATAAACATAACGGAAAGAGATACCAGCTATCAAGAAATGGGTAGCGATTAATTAGATAATTTACCTCTTATACATTTTGCTGCAACAGGAATTACAGCATCATTCAGAGATAATTTATAATAAAAAAAGGAACAGTTAGGAAAAGAAAGAAGGCAATAAGCGTTGAAGAAATAAATATATTAAAGGAAGAACGAAGAAATAGTTTAATTGCAATGCACACAGTATTGCCAGGATGCATTACAAGCAAATGCAGAAAAAAGTGCTTCAAATTTTTCTCTGAAAAGCAACGCTGCGATCTTAAAAATATATTCTGCGAGCAGAGAAAGTCATTTATTTTAACGACCTGCGACCGCTCCGAAACAAAAAAAATGTGACGTTAGTGGTGGCAGAAAACAGAATACATTCAAATATTACTTACAAACAGAAAATGGCAAGCGAAGGGAAGTTTGTAAAATGGCTCTTCTTGACATCCCTGGGGTTTAAGAAAACTAACGATAGGGTAGTTCATGACACCCTGTCTAAAACATCAAAAGGCCAACTTCACCCTCTTCCGAGCAATCAGGCTAGGGCTAGAAAAAATATTAAAATTGATGACAGCCTAATAAGTGAGCACATAGGGTCGTAGGTATTTCTACTATGTATGAAGATTTTCGATCTAAACATTCGAAGGTCAACATCTCATATGAGGAATACAGAGTCAGGCTAAAAGCCAAAAATATTTCGATCGCAAAACTGGGTAACGAAGAGTGCGAGATGTCTGAAGAATTCGAGTTACATGAACACCAAAAAGAAAATTTACAAGAAGACTGTGACATATGCCTTAAGTACAAAAAACATATTGATCATGCCGAGAATTCTAGAAAACTCTACAGGGAGCAATCTCAAATTGGGTCTGACTATAAAACTGTGTATGTTTCTGCTGATTTACAGAAAATTATAATGCTTCCGAGAATCGACAGCTTTAAAAGCGTAATATTTGCACATAGATTAATTGCATATCATGAAAGTTTTGTTTCGCTAGGGAAAAAGCAAAATTTATTCCCTTTTGCTGTTATATAGAATGAGTCTGTAGCTGGTAGAAACAAAGAGGATATTGTGAGCACCTTTTATTCTTTTCTTTTGAGACAAAGGGATGCTAATATTGTGACTTTTTGACTGGATAATTGCGCCAGTCAGAACAAAAATTGGTGTTCTTTCACATTTCTTGTAAGGATGGTAAATTCAGATGATATATCAGCCACAGAGCTAACTGTGAATTACTTTGAGCCTGGGCATACATTTATGTCTGCAGACAGCTTCCACCATCAGCTGGAGCTGTCACTGAAAAAGCAGGGAAAGACATATGATTTCAATGACTTTAAAGAGGCTATAAAATTATCAAACAACAAGAAAGTTGAACTAAAATCAATGAGTCATACGGATTTCTATAGATGGACAGATCTCAAATCTCAACAAAAAATTAACCTAGACCCACATCATCCACGTTTAGCTGAAAGCTACAAGGGGAAACTATTTTCTAGAGTATAAAACATCTTTTTAAGATGAACATTTAAAAAAATTAGTTTTCCTTATCAAGAAAGGTATGAAAAAATTTATATCTCTAATGACTTCTGTTGAATGTCTTGCTAAACCTTCCGGATTTCCAAAACAAGAAAAGCAAAATTTGTTACACTTAATCGGACCACTCCTCCCAAAGAATCGGAAACATTTCTGGGTGGATCTACCTGAACGCGATGAGCCAGGCGCCAAACGATGCGATGGGTAATAAATAATTGTTGAGTTTCGGATATAGTTTTTACCTGTTTGTATTTTTTGACATCAATATTTAATTTTTATTTTTAGAGAATTTTAGTTTTAGTTTTGATGATAAATTCGATTTAAAACTAAAATTGTTTTTCTTTCATCTGTTCGGACAATAATTATTTTCGATATCTGAATTTTTTAAACCTAGAAATGTTGTGGAATCCAATGTTTAAAATCCCACGAACGAAGTTGACCAAACTCACGTTACCTGTAACTAATATACAGCAAATTTTTTAAATGCATTACTAAAAAAGAAAGCGGCATCGATAAATTCTATTACGTGCCGCTTTCTTTCTTAGAATATGTGCTGAAAAAATTATTTAAAAATGCCGTATGTTCCTTTTTTTGGAAAACTATTAGAGATACAGCTAAAAAAAGTATTGTGCCAAAATTCCTAAACTATGTGCCCAATAAATCTACAAAAAAAATATATAAAATGAGTTATTAAATAAAAGGGCTACTGCCCAAACTTTAAGCGCCAATATCTCAATTTGTGACTTCATGAAGATACGGCATCTATTCTTAGGAGGGCAGTATAATTGTCTTCTAACTAGAACATCACCTTCTGTTTTCGCCCAATTGACGTTTCCTCAAAAGTATTTTCGGCTGCTTTGGGCGCGTTGAATAAGATGTACTGCATGAGAAAAAGGTAACAAGAAAATCAGGTCAGTAAGAAACAGTTTCATTGTAGAACGTAGGTTAATGGATATAGACTGACGTTACTGAAGTTTAGATACAAAAGTAAAAAAGGCAATTTCGGCAGAAAATTTACAAGAATCGATTAAAGAAAGCATGAACCTAAAGGCAGTGCAATATACAGGAAGCTACTACAGAAATACTCAAATACCAAAACTTCCACACGAAACTATTTAGTCAAATGACACCAAAATCAGATCGCCAAAGTGAGCAATCGACGATCCAGAACGTAGCCTTCGAGGAAATCCCATTGATATATCAGAGCAAAGAGCGACTTTAGAGCAGAGGAAATTTTTAAGCGGGATGGACAAAGGAGGATCTCTGGAGAAAGCACTGACAGCTTAGTACGTACCATGAAAAAAACATTTGTAGAGGAATATCGTAATCGTCCTTTTTCAAAAAGATGATTCTTATAAACCATAGCCTTCTGTCCGCTCTCGATAATGCATCACATATGAGCATGAAAATCAGAAAGATTACGTTCCTATTACACGTTCTCCCCTCATGTGAGAGCTGTCCAATGACTCGAAAATTCACATCCTAATTCGAAAGTGTGGCAGATTTACCTTTCCGCTAAAACTCAGTAATTATTCGAATGCTCCGGATCTCTTCAGTGATGAACTACACACACTGAGAAAAATTGCCCAAATCAATTTTTGTTTTGGACGGCGCGGCGTTGATTTACCATTATATAACGTTACATACCGCATATGCAAATTTTGTTATAGTTTAGAATCACGTTGAAATTATGCCTATAAAACTCGCTATATTAGATTAAGAAATATAGGGACTAATTAACTGCAAATGAACAATAATACTACTCCGGTTATACAAGTTGTATATAAAGCAAATTATACAATAATTGTATAATGACAAATCAAATATTTCATAGCACAATGGTAATCAACTAGCTAAACTGCGGACTATTTACTGTTATACAACTTTTGTATACCAATAAAACTACCGATTGATGTCCGTAATCTTTTTCTTGTATAGCTCACACTCACCATTTGCTATTTCAATTATTTCAAAATGGCTGCCGCTGCGGATGAAACGACGCCACGCCAAACAGCAAGAAGACAAAGCAGAGTGGCGGCTGACGCAAACAATTTACCGATTATTTAAGGAAATTGTAGCAAATTAAAGATAGGAGAAAATCAACCAAAGAACATGTAGGTATGTATATCTTAGGTTAACAGATATATCATACGTTTTCAAACTTATCACTTCTTTACGTTTTGTCAATCAAAAACTGGTTCTTTTAGGTCCTGTATTCTACGAAGATCTAATTATTTTACTATACGAACGATAATATATGCGTGTAAGAGATATGGATTACTTCCTATACTATAACATTTGAATTAACACACGAAGGGTGCCTCGAGTGAATCAAAACTTTGAAAAAAACAACAAGGTATAAGATATTTTCTATTTAAGTATCAACCATTGTGTAGTCAATTAATGTTAATAAATCACAGGTGTAGGTACTCCTAATTTGTGACCGTGCATCTAAAATAAATTTTAATTGACATGTTCAATTTTAGCGTATACTGGACTCAATTACAATATCAAGCTGAGAATAGAATCCAGGACCCCAATGAAGTAATGTCACAAACATAATGTTTGCCAACGCCATGAGATATAGTTTAAATGTAATATAACTAATATGTAACTATACAACAAAATATATACGGTGCACATGCAAGTTGAATACTGGTTAATCAATATTTGAATATTAGCTATTCTACCCGTCATATAGTGGATATACATTTAACTATATATGGCGTATACCTGGTTGAATAATGGTTATGCAATTGCTGTATTAACGGCATACAGGCTCTAATATGAAAGCAGGATAAAATATGCGAACGGATATATCACAAAAACTTAAACTAAAATGATTATTTAATAATCAGTATACAGTAATTGTATAATCGTTACAGTTTAGCGATACTACATTCAGAAAAACCGATTGTATATTGGCCAAAAACAGTTAATTTGTCACAAATAGTATACAAGTTTTGTATTATGGTCATTCGATTTTTATATAGTGGCTAATTTCTTTTCTCTCAGTGCATAAATAAGTGCTATATGAAATTTGCTGGATGTTGGCGCTGTACCAAAAGTCACACTGTACATCAAAGAGGGGCGTTATTGTATTACTACCCGGTATACACACGCCATTAGAATGATCTAATAATCAGTTTTGTTAATGATCCATTTTCCATTGTTTCACCTCCGAACACTAATGAACTGCAATTTGTGGCTTTTGATTTCCCGTAGATAAAACGCACACATTCGTTAGTGAAACAATGATTATAATTTGAAATAATTAGTCCTACTATGTAGCTACACGTCATTCATAATTATAAAGCCAAACACATTTACTATCTACTAATTATTTAGATCATTTCGGCTTAGAGCTAATCACCCTGACGCATCATTTAATTCAAAGTTTGATTCGTATATCATAGAAAAAACACTTTTGTGTGATTTATTTTATTACTTCACGTTGTTTTGATTGGAAAATCATTTTTGATCATAGGATTTGATTTAAGGCCTACTTAAATATTACTCGAGGCTTAAATTAAGTTGTCACTGCAGCTTGTGTGGTTTCAATATTCTAAAAGAAAACTGAAAACTACTGATTATCTATCTAACCATTGGATAATAATACCATTGATGGGTAAGCCTCTGGGCCCGAAAGTGAAAATGATTAAAACCATGTGTGAATAAGAAGTAGAAAAAATTAAATTATGATACATTATCTGTTATGCATGCCAACTCTTATATATTATATAGTTAGAATATTATTTGGACTAGTTGCATACATATGATTTATTTAAAATAAGTAAAGCAATTTTAAAGCATATTTATTGAAAATTCATCAAATCGTCCTAATATTTTATATCCGGTTATATGAGACCATTAAAAAGAAAGTCGATTATATTGGGATATTTTTTTTCCACCACCGTATGGTTGATCAAAAACGTCAGCTTAGAAACAATAGTTGGATTCGGAGCTATTTGTGCCATGTGCCGTCGCAATAATTAGGAATTATTGTGATGAATTCACCTATTTATTCCAGATTTTAGTTTTAGTAACTGCGACGAGATCAAGTGAGTATGCGTAGAAAACAAGAATAATGGTCTCACTATAATGGTATGCATGTTCTTATTTTAATTGGGTTCCTGGGGGTGGGTTAGTTTGGGATCCGCCCCCGCTTCACGCCTTTTATTAAGCAACACACTCCAGTTGGAATGATATCAACGCACCTGTTAGGAAAATAGTTAGTAGTTTTGACTTCTAAATACCGATTTGACGTCTCCATATTCATAGTCATAGTATACATTTACAGGACCATTAGGATCTTACACGGTAGGACCTGACGTTAGGCTTTGCGAATAAACGAAAAAAAATATTATATAAATATCGGTTAGGGGTATTTTACATACTAACCCTTTGTGTCCTATAGTGATGAAAACTTTGAAAATTACTCGTATTTTTATGTTTTTTGGGTAGTTCGGCAAAAATAATGTCCAAAATTGTTTTTTCGTATTCTTTCCTCAAATTGAAACTGGAGGGGAGCGGGACTTTGCTTAAATTTATTGATTCGATTTGCTGTCAATAAGGTTAAGGTCCGCATTTATTAATGTAAATTAATTTGATTCTAAATATAGGTTACCGATATATTTGTATTAGCTTTTGTAACACTTTTGAGGCTTTGAGTAACTATTTTGATCATCCCTTTCTCTTATGTAGCCCTCAGGCACTTTGTGACTATATTTGTTTTAGTTGATAAGCAAACCACAGATCGCTTAGGTTTGATCAAGTCACTAAAATAGGATATTATGTTATTAGTATAACTTAGCTTTATTTATATTACATTACCGTAGAACAGCCAGCAAACCGTTCTATATTTTTAAGAATTGTGTTAATAAAGCCTACTGTAAAGTCTCATTTGATCCGTCAAATTCATATTTTATTTTCGGTTTGAATATTTCATAACTTTTTGGGACCCCCGGTTGCTTAATTCCAATTACCGGCTGATCATTATTGAGATCTTTTTGGGATCTCTGTTTTATTTTTCCACGTGGCATGCTGCAATGTTCGCAATATTCGGTTGGTTCTGTTGGCAGCATTGGGTAGTAGGAATGGGCTATTTCCCATAATTGCTGCTGTCAATTTAGGTTTTTAAAATTTTATCACTTTGTTTGGGAACATTTTCTAGTATTTCTTGAACAATTTAATTTCAGTCCATTAATTGTGGCTCTCGCCGTCGTTTTACTATCATAATAAACGAGAACTAAGTTGCTTATTATCCTAAAATTATACCTAGTATCGAATTATTGTTAGACATTTTCTCCGCCCTACAATTCCCCCCCCCCACTAATCTCGTAAAAGTGAAAAAGACAAATTGACTGAAAACTGAGGATTTGGTTCTTCTGAGAATACTCTTCGAGACGAAAAGAAGGTTTGCTTTAGTGCAGTCATAGTGACTCAACATTTAGTATTGTAATTTAATACTACCCTTCGTTGTAGATATTGTGTTTGTTTCTGATTTTAATTTGACACGAACGATTTATCGGGATTTAACTTCTGCTAATTTTTTTCCTATTGCTTGTGAAGCACGCGCCATGACGCTAATGGTATTTTCCATTTTTTCTAGAGGCTTTCCGAGTTCGTCGTATTAGACCGAGACCGTCGACTTTCTAGCTACCCTCCGCCAAAAGCGAGGTAATTATTGCTACAGTTTTTTATCTAAATTAACGATTTAATTGCTTTATCTGTATTAACCTTTTTTTGTGCATCGTCCACCATTTGCTTTGCATCCCATGTGTTATCTTATCTACTCCATTTTATCAAATCTGATTTTTTATTTTAATGTGACTTTACTTTTGATCATACGGGGAAGTTTATATTTTCTTTTAGGGGTGAATAATACCTATCTTTTTTATATTCAAGTTGCTTGTACCTTAGTATTCCTTTTATTTGCTGATGGTCATTGAAAATCCATTGATAATTTTTGGGGGAATTTGTTTTATAAAGAAAATATATTTACGCAGTGGGTGCTATAGTTTTTTTCATAAAAGTAAGGGGGCTTTATCTAATGCGTATTGGGTTATTACAGGATCTTATCTACGGCCTAATTCTATTACCTGGCTACAAGTCCTATCTCCGGGTCAACCTTGTCTCCAGGCCAAGTGTATTGCCGAGTTCTCTGCTAGTTCTACCCTCGGGGCCAGTGCCATAGCAGTATCTACAGGTGCCCGGTGCCTCCACCAGATTTCGACGACCAGATCTAAGTGGTATCGTACAGAAGCTTAAGTTTATTTATTCATTTATTTTTCTGCCCGACTGTTATAATCGCTCTTAATTTTCCTTTTTTTAATATAAATCAAGCATTGACCGTCAAGCTCTAACATAACTCTCATTAATTTTATTCTTCAGTTATGCATTTGTTTATCTGGTGGGTTGATATAATTATTGTGGTCATTTATCAATACATATTATTATCGCTACATTTATAATTGGTGCAGCTACCAGCGCACGCATACGTATATGTAATAAGCTTAGGTAAACCAAAGTGATCACTTCGGATTGTAGTGTTTAGAGCATTTAGCTGTAAGGCATACAGTACCGAGTATTAACAACAGAATTGGTATCTGTACAATGACCACATTTTACCAATTATTAGTTAATTTAATAGTCATTTGACATTCCTTTGTCTTTAACTTGCAATTTTACCGTAGGATTGTTGCTGTGTTTCAAAAGAAATTAACTTAGTAGCAAATAGATTGATCCTTAAATTTTAGATTGTGTTTTCTTTATTAAGTTAGGGATTTAGTTTCTTTGTTTGATAAGCGTGCCTAGCAACCCCATGCAACACCAGCGGAGCTTTTTCAGTTTAGTTGGGAAAAACTGGTGGCGCTCTACGACCCCACTACCGAGGCAGGGTTTTGTAACACGACTCTCCGGTTCTAGGTTTGATTTTAAATAAAATCTTTACTTGCTAGCTTTAATAGGAAAAACGTGTTGCACTATATAAAACTGAATAATACAGAAAATAGATTATGGAAAGTTTTATTAACAATGTAATTAATACAATATGAAATATTATGATATTTTGAAAGGCAGTTTTTCTTTTCATTCACACATAAATAAACTGCACATGCTGAGCATTTTGAGGGTGGTCAATAATAAATTCCAATGGACGAACATTGCTTACAGCGTCTCCTTTCCTTTGTAAATGTGACCCAATGGGCGCCTCTGTTCCCTAATCCTACATCTGGAATGCTGTAATTATATTTTCTTCATTGTGTGGTTACTGACGTCAGTTTCGGAGAATTTCGTGAACTTGATTTTGGACTGTTACTACTTAGTGAACGAACGCTTTTTGTTGAGATAATAATTATTAATAAGCTCTAAACTTACACCTCGTCGAAAATCCAACAGTGTGACGTCTTCTGGATGCATCTTTTTGTAAACAATGTAGCTGTTTATAAACACAATGCGCCACCATTTTTTGGAGTGTCTATCCACACAATAGCATTAACGTAACCTGTCAGCAAAATCGACACCACCCATATAACGATTTCATTCCTTGACGATCGTGGGGCAACTACGACGGCGTCCTGGGGTCACACGAGAAAAAATATTTTAAAACGGCTCTGAAATAAAAGCCAGAATTCTGAGATAAAAAGTCAGAATTCTGAGATAAAAAGTCGGAATTCTGAGATAAAAAGTCAGAGCTGAGATAAGTCAGAATTCTGAGAAACAAAGTTGGAATTCGGAGAAAAAAAGTCAGAGTTCTGAGATAAAAAGTCAGAAATCTGAGATAAAATATCAGAACTCTGAGACAAAAAAGTCAGAATTTCGATATAAAAAGTCAGAATTCTGCGATAAAGTCAGAATTCTGATAAAATATCACAATTTTGAGATAAAAAGTCGGAATTCTGAGATAAAATGTCAGAAATCAAACTTATAAAGATTAAGTAAGAAATATCAAAATATCTCTCCAGAATACAGAATTCTGACTTTATCTTAGAATTCTGACATTTTATCTCAGAATTCTGACTTCTTATCTCAGAATTCTGGCATTTTATCTGAAAATTCTGACTTTTTCTCAGAATTCTGATCTTTTATCTCAGAACTCTGACTTTTATCTCAGAATTCTGACAATTTAACTCAAAATTATGACTTTTTAACTCAGAATTCTGACTTTTATCTCAGAACTCTGACTTTATATCGCAGAATTCTGGCATTTTATCTCAGAATTCTGACTTTTTATATCAGAATTCTGACTTTTTATTTCAGAGCTCTTTTAAAATATGTTCTCTAGGGTGACCCCAGGACGCCGTCGTAGGCAACTTATATATGATTCGGTGGCATCTTTTTGTTTCTACTGATGGAGATTCGATGCAAAATATACCACTCGGTTATCATACCGTTCGTAGTTATGCTCCTGTTTGATACCAGATAATCAAAATCGCCCCTTTCCATTTTCTTGTCTTCTTGCAGATCCTTGGGAAGACCACGTCGATTACTACGAATAGTTCCACAGGCTAACGTTTTTCAGTTTTTAGTTGTTCTAATAAATCGACAGAAGTGGAGTAATTACCAGAGAATATCTCTCTCTTTTCGCTCCAGTACTTTTCTGTAAGAGATAGCACCACGCGTTCTCAATGGCCATAAGATTGGTACTTTTTTCAATTGTTTCAACTTTCCCTTAGTACTGGGAGGTGGTCCAAGTATCCGTCTTGGTTGACGATACTCCAAAGCTTCTAGCCCCTTTTTATCGTCTTTTATGGATTGTAAAGCTGGAGACTGGATCGTCCTTTGAAAAGAATAACACTCTCATTAATTGAGAGCTCTCATTGTAAAGAAAGTCAAACTGGTTATTTAGAGTATTTATAAGCGGCCGTATTTTGAACTCTTTATCTTTATTATCTTGAATTGAGTTGATATGAAGAAATGATAAAATTGTTTGAAAACAGTTTCTTGACAATGCTGAACTTACTGTGGCAACACCTAAATCTGAGGCCGATGACCAGTAGCCTCGACCAATTACACACATTGGTCGATGCCAGTAGTGTTTATAGCTAGGCAGACTGTGGTACCTCATAAAGAAATTTATATCAAGAGGAATAAATAATTCGAATGTTTTGATATTAAGAGATTTGTCTTTGTGTTGCATATAGATACATTTGATACAGAATATCCGTTACAGCAGATGAAACCAGCACGATAAGAAAATAATCGGGGAATGGCTGGCATTGTAAACAATGTTCTTCTATTATTATAACAGTATCTATATCTTTCTTATTTCATTTCTTCCTAAATTTTATTTTCTTGAACATCTTTAGGTATATTGCTTTCGTTTCCCTCTATTTCTTCTCTAGGATCTTCCAAGATGTCTGTTTTTTTTTTGGTTTAGTGTAGTGTCTTCCTCATCTTCACTTTCCTCTTTATCTGTTTGAAAACTATTGTCAACAGACATGTTTACCAGTTCGTAAGCCGCTTATTCCCCGCTGCTAAGGGGTTAAAAATCTTTTGTTTCTCCAAGAACTTGCCATGGTAAAACCTGAAAAGATGCAAGTGCAATATTTACCATCGTTTTAAGACCCAATAGAGCCTAAAGTTATTGAAAAATGATACTATTTCCTACAACTATAAATACGTATTTGGTAATGTGCTTAAGTCCCTATGGAACTTTTAAGTCCCTCAGATAGAAGGAATTTTTATAGAAGACTATATTATGCATCTATCTTGCAAATATTGGATAAGCATTTTGACATCGTACACTTAGAAGTCCCATCGGGACACAAAGGTCTAAACAAAATCATATTTGGAATGTTCATCTTCATGAAGATTAAAATGAATCCAGTGAAACGTATCAGCAAATCAAACCTTGTGCAGAAATAATATTATTGAATTATTGTTGTCGTTCTTAAGCGGTTTAAAGCTTATAGTACCTCGATGACAAAATGTTATTGTATGCTAAATAAATAATTGTCAAATAAGCCAAATTAGCAATAAAGGTAATCCGATTAGACATCACCATACAATAATTAAAATGTTGGTAGTTTCAATTATATATGGTGTTAATTATAATAGATATAATTTTGATACGTATGTTATAAATCTAGTATTAAAAGGCCAGGTCGGTCGTTTAACACCATATTGAAAATTCTACTTATCAAATTGTGGCCACTTGAGCAAAATTGATGAAGTTTTTGCGTATGTTCTAGATTTGTTTCTGCTTTTCCCTTAAAAAAAAAAAAAACATTTCGCGAGACCTTTTGACAGACATAAAAATACACATTTTCAAATGATCCAGAACGTAGGCTCCGCTTGGCTCTTCTCTCCGAAACTAGAATCCTTGCCTTTTACACGCTCCTCTCGCCCCTAAGATTTAAGTAGGTGTCAATTTAATAATTTGCGGATTCGCCTTCGCGCAATTGCAATGATAGCCGAAAAGAAAGAGGATTCGGTTGATAACAATAAACCTGCTGGTATTCACTTATTAAATATATGAACTTTATGTACAATATTACTAAAGCGTATAGGTTAAATTCATATTTTTTACAGGGTGTCCAAAATAAGAATATAGGTATATCCTCTTAACTTATGTTAGAAATTAAAAAAAGAGTATATTAAAAAACTTATGTTATATACAGTAATATATAGTTTGTAGGGTCTGGCTCTGATCGTTTAGGGGGTAAAATAATTTTTTAATAAAGACAGAAAAAGAATTATTTAAAGGTGTGAGGTTTGGGCTCTTTGTACGCTAAAGTAACGTTGCATATCTTCCTTATACTGGTGGTTAAGAAATTGCGTATATTATGACTGAGGAGGTGTTTCGTCCGGTTGCCTTATATTATGTGGGCATCGAGGGGTAAACCGCTGGTGTAATCTGGTGTACAGATTTTGTGTAATCACGTGTAATCTACGTGTAATCATGTGAAATCTTGAAATCTATGTGTAGTCATGTGAAATCTGCATGTACTTATGTGTAATCCGTGTGTAATCAACGAGTAATCTAGTGTAATCCGTGAAATCTTGGAGTGTAATCCTGTGTAATCCGTGAAATAGTAGTGAAGTCCGTGTAATCCTTATGGTAATTGTGTACAATTATTTAACATGCGCATGCGCAATAACTATGCATAATTCGCAAGGTACATGTCACAACGTCGCAACTACCCGTTCGATGTCCTAAACAGTGTTGCCAAATGCTAGATAATTATCGGAATCTACCATAATTTTTGCTTGATCCCGATAATCGATAATTGCCCACTATACAATGCTTAATCTACCATAATTTTTTAAAAGTAATATATACAAGAAGCCATATTCGGAGAAAAATTTCAATGGTAATAATAATAATAATAAGCCCTTTATTTCCAACACGCAAACGCCCAATTACAGGAAATTCCCATTCCATTGTCACACAAAGAAAAATAATAAAATATACTTAATATAAATAATAGTAATAATAAAAATAAACTAGCAAATTAAATTAAGACTAAAAATAAGGAATGCAGAGGAACATAACCGATCAAGAACTTTACGAATAGCGCAAAGAAAGATAGGAAACTAAAAAAACAAATGAAGCCAAAATAAGAAGTGACAAAGAAGTAAGGAATGAAAACAAGGGAAATGCAGATGAAAAATTAAGATGAAGAATGTGGAGATACAGTTAAGGTGGGAAACCAGACGCCTCACGCAGATATTTCAGGACGTTAGACAAGCTGCTGGTATTTAAATGATCGGCGTTTGATACAAGATTGAAATTTTTGCACATGTTATAAATGCGGCTCTGGTATGGAATATTAGATCTCTCCAATCTCAGACTGAACGCGGGTTGTTGTCTAGCTCCTAAACGCGGTACATGAAATGGTATATTTTCCAAAAAAAAGGGCAATCAATCGATCACATCATTGAGACGCTTATATAGGAATGTCAGCGATTGTAGTGAGTCTCTGCGCGCAGACAGCGACAGTTCCCTGAATCTAGACAACAAAAGGTAATGATGAAAACCTTTGTCTGGGTAGATACCTACCGTCCTCTCTGAACATAAGATACTTGAGAAATCACCTCTGCACAGCCTCCAACGAATCAATGTGGCAATCATACCACGGACACCATGCAAGTGATCCATAATCCAGCCTTGTTCTAACGAAGGAGTAATAAAGCAATTTAATGACAAAGATGTTGGTAAAATTTGTACAGGGTAATCTCGAATATTTTGAAGAAGTTACATAAGATGGAGATAAGACGATAATTCTCAATAACTGTTCGATCGCCCTTCTTATGAATGGGACAGACTCTTACAACCTTCCAGGTTTCGGCAAATATGCCCAGTTCCAGGATCAGATTGAAGATATGATACAGTGGCTCGCATAAAATGATGGAACAGGTGATCTTGTTTTAAAGTTTTTTTTGCTTGCTGCAACTATATCATCAGTAGTTATTGGTGAAATGTCGATGCTATCGGAATACTGCATTAACGGATCAATATTTGCAGGCTGGTGGGAGCCTTTGTACACACTTTGAAAATAGTTGGAAAAAGCCGAAACGACACATTGGGATCCGTGGTAAGAGTGATAATATTGGTATTTTCTGGTATTTTTGGTATTATTTGTCAAATATGGTATGTTAGTGTACACATTCTAGTCAGCAGTTAACCCCTCGTGAAGACCCTACGGAAGTTAGAGTTCCACTGAATATTAAAATTGTTGTGGAGAAATACTACGCTGTTATTTATGATAATCAGTGGTACCTAGGAAGAGTAATTGAAGAAGTCATTAGCGAATATTTTAAATACAAATTTTTGAAATCTAAATTAGGACAATTTATTTGGCCCAGATCAGACGACGACGTCGACATTGTTCATTTTAATTATATATTTTATGGCCCTATATCTAGATTTGGTTGGAAACGCTCTCGGAAATGCTCCCTTTCAAATTACCAGAAGGGGCCTGTTACAAATTCAAAGACATTATAAACAAAAATTAAATACGTAACTTAACAGATACTACCTCACTTCGTTTTCTTCCCAATTAATTTTTTTTATATTTCCGTATGTGTAAAACGAAAAAAAAAAACATATTATTTCTACTTCGCGAAAATTCATAATATTATTATGTGCAAATATTTATGTAAGTTTGACTTAAATTGTATTTTGATTCTTTGGCATAGATACCACCATTTTAGCAACTTTGTGCTACATAAGTTTTAGTTTAGTTACGTTTTTTTTTTGTTAATAAGTTAGCAACTCGGTTGGCAATAGTTAAACCTATTGTTTATTGTTTTTACGAGTAGGTATTATTTATTTTATATTATTTTTCCGGACCTAAATTGCAATAGTTTAGTCGTATGGAAATTTTTTTTTATATTAGACATTAGAATAATTTGAAGCTGTTATTTCTTAAGCTATTAATTGAATTAAACTGCTTAAGTTAGCTAGTTACTTATCTCACCAAAGAATTTATGTTACTTTTGATAATATTTGTTGTATGATTTAATTTTTTGGATTTTTATTTTAATTAAAGACATTGAAATAATTTAGAACTGCTCCGTTTTTAAACGAATAGTTGTTATAATTTACTAAATACGTATATTCACATAAGTGTGAAGTCTGTGCATTCATATGTGTAATCTGTGTAATCCAGTGTAATCATGTGAAATCATAAGTGAAATCTGTGTAATCTTGTAAAGCATGTGTAATCTGAGGTGAAGTCTGTATAGTCTCTGGTGAAGTCCGTGTAATCTTCGGTGAATTCTGTGTAATATCAGGTGAAGTCCGTGTAGTCACTCAATAATGTGTAATCTGGTGCACAAATATTTGACAGCGGTTTACCCCTCGGTGGGCATTCTTCAAGTGGGAATTCATCCAGAATATCGAGAATTTCCTTTTCTAAAAAAAAATAGATCGCGCTTCCCAGTTAACGCTCCCTGAAAAACAATAGTTCCAGAATTTTATTTTTTAATATCTCACACAAAAAGTTGTTTGAATTACGCTCCTGAAGAACAATCATTGCGACGAAAAAATACTTTTCATCCACGCATGAACATTTCTTCTATTAGACATTCCCGCAATTGAAAAAACTGATTCACTTGTCTAAACCATAGTTAGAAATTGATTATGATTTTACCGCATTCTCTCGTCTTTTTAATCGGCACTAGGCTTTTGAACTTGCCTAATTTGATATGGTCTATACTTAAAATACCTTTTCAATAAGTCACTATTTTATTGCTTCTTCTTCCATATCTCAGATATCGCACACAATATGAAATTGAGATTCTTGGATTCCCCTGAAAATCTAACAAAGCTGCTAGGCCACTTTCTTCAGTACTTTCTCTTGTTTTTTAGTTTTCTTTCGGTCTTATATTTTCTTTTGTTATAGTATTTAATGATTGAGTTACTTATCCCTTTTCAATACTTTCTTCATATTATCTCAGAGCCGCTCTCACATTATATTTTCTAAACATTATTTTACCTATTTTACCATTTTGCATATTTGATTTACTAAACTAAAGTATTATTATCAACCTTGGCATTAATCCCGGCCAGCGGAAACTACAACTTTCGGGATAGGACCAAAATACTGGAAGATAAAATTAATTTCATTTTTATTTTATTTTGTTATTTCTTAATCAAAAACTGTTCTTCAAATTACAGACGGTTGGAGTATGGTAATCCTACTAAATACGTACTACATGCTTGTCAAGTTAAATATTAGTGGGTCAGCTGACGGGGCACTGTAGAATGAATAGACACATGGAAAAGATCGGCCTGGCGGATAATAGCAGTTGCAGGTTCTGTCAGGAGGAGGAGGAAACTCCGAAACACGTGTGGGGCGAGTGTGATGCTCTCTGCAGGCTCAGGTATGCAAGGCTAGGAGAGACCAAACCAGGACTTGCAAGGTACATGGAGGAGCCGGTACTCCATTTGTGGAGTCTGATTAGGAAGATCGGACTGGATGAGGTCCTCTAAGCATGGTTCGAAGTGCTACAATAAACCTGCATAGGTTGCAGTGACAAAACCGGGTACCAGCGCCAACTCCCTTCAATTCTATTCTAGTTGTAGTAGTAATGAGTTGGCCAATATAAATTTCTTTCGCTAAATCATTTTCGATTGCCACAAGAGATAGAAAATCTAGCCTGTCTTGAGAAATTCTGTTTCTTAAATAAGTTTTAATTACGTTTAATTTCGAGAAAGACCGCAGGCGATGTCGCAGTACACCGTAGGCATTGAGTGAAGTTACAGGCATTTGAAAGGCTGTGGGGTGTTTGTGATTTTGAACTTATAGGTAAGTTGTGATTTTTGTCTTATTTGAATGAGGAAAATCAACTGTTTGGGTTAGTTTGGGTTACCTAAAATATTATGCAGTACGAGGAGGAACAGAAAAAGTTCGAAGCTCTATCGGCTGAAAGTGATGTCGACGCCATCGAATCGGGGAGCGTATACGATATTCATCATATCTGTGGAAACCAGTACAACAACGAATCGGAGCAGGACATCACAATTGAAAATGAAGTATATGACGGAGATTTAGAACTCCAAGAAAAGGATGAATCGAAATGGAATAAACTTACTTTAAATCAACGCATTCGAACAATTTGCCGGGTGTCAAGCAATATGCAAAAGACGGTATAAGTGCTTTAGATTGTTGGCAATGCTTTATATTGTTGGCAGTTGATCGAAGACAGCATTATAAGATCCTTTACACAAATAGTACACTATATAAAATTCGGCCTTTCCCATTGGTCGATCCGCATGGCCCTCCGCTCGCTACGGGGGTTCAAGAAAAGGAAACTAACCAGGTGCTAACCCAATCTAACCCAAGACATACCGAAAATCAAGAAAAAAAGCTGTTTAGAAACATAATCTTAAAAAAATAATAAAAAAAAGCAACGGGGTTCGAACCCGCGTTTTCCAGGTGAGACCCAACGATTTAAACCTCTACACCACTAGAGCTCTTGATAGAAAGTGATTGCATCACGCAGACATATCGTAATACGAGATGCATCGACCAATAGGAGAGGTCGATTTTTTACATAGTGCACTATTTGTGTCAAAGATCTTTAAATGCTCGAAGACATGGTGCACTGGACCAATGTCAAAATTCAGTGAAAATCCATTGTTTATCAAAATAAATATGGTGAAAGCAAGCAATGAATGTGAAATTAAAGTATTTATTAGACTTCCTTATTTAGCAGACATGCCAATATTGTTGTTCTCGGATTAATATGACTTCTTTATTTAGCAGACATGCTCCACTGTAATCGTCAGAATGGCAAATAGATGAGGCTAGTGTGGATATACTCCGCAATACTATGTCTATAACTCGTTTGATGGTCCGGTTCGACAACATCCAAAATTAGCGATTGGAAATACTAACTGTAACCAGACCTACACTCCTTCGCATTATGCCACGATAGCTGAGAAGTTTGAGTATTTTCGTAAATGATGTGCTTTCAAGCAATACACTCTCAACCAGCCGGCAAAATATGGGATCAAAATGCAGCCTTATTTGATACCACCCGCTGCTACTGCTTTTTCAACTTGAAATTATATGTAGTAAACAGCCCGAGAGGCCCTACAGTCTTAGCAACTCCCCAATAGATATTGCCGAGAGGCTCATATACCTAACCTATTTCTGGTAACAACCTAAATGTGACCTTTGATAACGGGTACACTAGTTATGAATTAACGATCAAATTACTGAAAGAGCATAAGCTTAAATCAGTAGGCAAGCTGAGAAAGAACAAATGATGCATTCCAGCACAATTCCGAACAGTCCAGAACATAGAACCAAAGACATCTTTATTTGGCTTCAAATCCTTTGTATAAAAAAAAATAATTGAAATGTCCTGCTGATGTTCACCATACACCATTGATGAAACAACTGAGGAGAAGAATTTGCCAGAAATAATAAGCTTCTACAACTCTACTAAACGTGGAGCAGATGAAGTGGATGAACTCTTTGCATCATATAACGTGTCCAAAACAATCACAAATATGGCCTCTTAAGATCGTGTTTTCTCTTGAATGTAGCAGCCATAAGTGCTTTGGTGATATACAGAAAAAATAATCTAGATTTCCAACTTGCCAGAAGATTCATGAAGATGTTGAGCTTTGAACTGATCCGAGGCCACATTTCTGAAAGAAAGAATAATCCAAGGATACCAAGAAATATTCGCCAAGAAACTAAACATTTTGGGCAAGATATCCCTGCAGTGCCACCTGCAGGACTCCAAAAGGCATGGGACCATTAGTGTGTTGGGAATATGCTGTAATGAGTTGCCAACATTGCGTAAGTCTCAAATCATGATTGTAATTAGGGTTTTTTTTTTGAGGGATTTTTCAGTTCAGGTGTTTTTTTTTTGTATATGGACAATTATCTATTTTTAGTTTCAATTTACTTTATTTTGACTAAAGGTGATCTGATTGTTTTTTTTTGTAAGTAAATGGTCCTTAGACGTGAGACCGTGAAATGGAAGAAAAAATTAGATCAGTGTCAAATTTTAATTATTAAAAAAGTAGCAAGGTATGTTATAAAAAATATGTCTAGAACTTCTCTTAGCGAGAAAATTGATGTTTTATACAAAATCGGCCTTCAATTGTTTTGCTGATAAGATATATAAATGATTCATAAAAATCTCCAAAACTCTCATATTTAACATTTTCCCCATCTAAGTATAAAACTTAAAATGTTATGAGGTCTGTTCACTTTTATTTGGATATATCTATACATCCCTATGTGCAGATATATCATTTTAATCATTTTTATTATAGTACGTTTCTTCTAATGAACAAAGTTACCCAGTTTGCCTCGGAGATGCCACTCGCATAATACAGATATAGATAGTCATAGTATAAAAGATTTATATTCGCAACATGTTGGCACATAATTAGCTTTTAAACT
>MU183582.1:0-31734 GCA_016904865.1 Pissodes strobi
ACTGGTGTGCAAAATTGTGCAAAATTAGTTGAACCTAGCAGCATTAAAAGGGTTCATCTTTTTGACAAACGGGGGGGAAAATGCAAATATTTAATAAGTACCTCACAACTTTCCCCAGACAATTGTGCAAAATTTGAAAACTGGTGTGCAAAATTGTGCAAAATTAGTTGAACCTAGCAGCATTAAAAGGGTTCATAAATTCAAATTTTTAACACCTCATAACTTTCCCCAGAAAAGTGTGGTGCAAAATTTGAAAATAGGTGTGCAAAATTAGTAGAACCTAGCAGTATCAAAATGTTTCCACATTTTGACAAACGGGGGAAAATTCAAATTTTTAACACCTCATAACTTTCCCCAGAAAAGTGTGCAAAATTTGAAAATAGGTGTGCAAAATTGTGCAAAATTTGCCGAATCGAGTGGCATCAAAATTTTTCAATTTTGTTACAGATGGGGGGGAACGGTCAAGTTTGCCCCCCGTATAAAAAAACAGCTCTAGTTTTCCTTGTGTCGGTGTGCAAAATTTTATTTGCGGTATGCAAAATTGTGCAAAGTGTGTGCAAAATTATGTTTAATTTATTTTTGAAATTTGTTTAATACGGGGGGCAAACTTGACCAACCCTAGTAGTTCTGCCTGCTTAAAAATTATATAAGTCTCTGTCTGTTTGGGTTAAAGGCCTTAAAAAATCCGGGGTAACTAATATCGATGGCTTATCATGTAATAACATCTGTGGTTAAGAACCCGTTTTAATTAATAATATGCAAATACAATAATCCAATAAAGAGCCAGGAAGTTAAATAAAAGCGTATTTCATGAATAGTTTTCATCAGAACTTCAAAGAAAATCCCATAAGATGTGTGCGGGGTCCTTTCTTGGCCAATTATTATTTTATAGGGGCTACTCAAAAACTACCACAATTCTAATTCCGTGTGAAACACTTTAGTGTGTTAAACGTGCGAAGAATGAAAAAAAAAACAGATGATATCTACCCCATCGGGAGCTAAGAGTGTGGATCGTTGAAGAAATCATCTATTTGATGCTTTTTATTTGATAGAAATCGATCAGCATTTTAGGTTCATAGTAAAATAGTTTAGTAAAAATGTTCGATATAAAAATAAAATCAATGTGAATACTTTAAAACGATTCAGTTCAGGACAAAAGATCTGTTAATTAAGCTAATTAACGACCCAAAAATATTTGATTGACGTAATCCAAACTAATAAGGTGTGATTTTAATTGCGTGGTCTTTATTCTTACCTTTTCGCTTTAGACAATACGTTACTTTTTTAAATTTTAGTAAGTTAAACTATATACTGTTGACGCGTTTGGCTTAACTAGACCAAAAATATGATGGCTTACCGTTAAGAACCCGTTTTAATTAATACTATGAAAATACAAACTCACGTTTCCAGTATTGCACAATAATCCAATAATCAGCCAAGAAGTAATAATTCTAACTGAAGCTAAAAGCATATTTCGTTCGAGGTAAAACACTCTTTTTCTTAAGGCACATAAATATTTACGAAATAATTAACGACACAAATTCGTTGAACTTCTCGGTAGCGAAGAAACCGATCGGTTGTGGGTAACTGTTTATCCATCAGCCAAGACCAAGAATGAAGAAAGCAAGTTCAAAGCCGACAGAACAATCGACACAGTGGTCAACTTATTTTCATGCATCATTAGTAGTTTTCGGTGGTCGTGAATATCTGAATTTATCATCATCATTAAAATTAAATTTACAAACTAGTTTGGTCGGTATTTGTATATGATAATGGCCCACTGTTCTTTAAGACGTCAATTTCAGACAGTGCTTTATCAGCATATTGTGGGTTAAGTTAGTTTGGAATTCAGACAAAATATATAATTATTGGCCCTACTGTTTTATAAATATTATTTTGAAGTAAATCGCTTGTTTGTTCTGATTTTGCCGAACTTGTACTGGGTGCAAATGGGCGTAAGTAATTAAAGCTCAAAATCCCGTTATATACCAGGGACGATGTCGCGACGCCAGCGTCACCTATAAAGGCGCCCCTAGGTAGGCGTGCAAGTAGTGGACAATATGTTGCATTGCGCAATATTATTGAACGTCAAGGACTTGTGTGGTGTATTGGCAACATTGCATAATGATTGCCCATGTTAAAAGGTAATTAACATCATACCGCTTTGTGTTTATCATAATTGCACTATAGCCAGACTTACATATTCCAAGCAACTGCTCTAATAAAAATATAATCTCCAAATGTCATCAAAATAAATTTATTTTAATAATAAATCTTCTATACGCTGCGAAAATTCTATCAGAATTTCCTTAAAATGTTTTCTATTATAGCACTCTGGCAACATTGAATTTCTATTGTGCGACCTTTACTAGAATTCCCAATTTCAACGAATGATTTGCATTTATTGAGTTGATTGCGACCTTTTGTAGTACACAATCGTGGTGGATGCATGTGTAATATGTAAAAAGTGGAGGGCCGTGAAGTTAGCCCCCAAAGTATGTTTTTTTCCTTGAAAATTTCAGGATGGTTAGTGCTTCGTTGGTGCTTTTTAGTGCTTCAAAAAGATTCGATAGTGCTTCTTTTGTTTTCGAGATATTCAATTTTATTTTATTTCAAGGTCAGCCCCAAAAGTATTTAGGATTGGGTCAAATTTGGCGTCATTCTTTAGTGCTTTGTTAGTGCTTTTTAGTGCTTCAAGAAGTTTCGTTAGTGCTTTTTTGGTTTACGAGATATTCAAGATTTTAAATTCAAGGTCAGCCTCCCAAGTGTTAAGGATCGAGTCAATTTTAGGGTAATTCCTTAGTGCTTCGTTAGTGCTTTTTAGTGCTTCGAAAAGTTTTGTAAGTGCTTTTGTAGTTTACGAGATATTCAAGATTTTATATTAAAGGTCAGCTCCCAAAGTGTTTAGGATTGGGCCAAATTTAGAGTCATTCTTTAGTGCTTCGATAGTGCTTTTTAGTGTTTCAAAAAGTTTTTTAGTGCTTTTATAGTTTACGAGATATTCAAGATTTTATATTCAAGATCAGTTCCCAAAGTGTTTAGGATTGGGTCAAATTTAGTGTCATTCTTTAGTGCTTCATTAGTGTTTCAAAAAGTTTCGTTAGTGCTTTTATAGTTTACGAGATATTCAAGATTTTATATTCAAGGTCAGCCCCCAAAGTGTTTATGATCGGGTCAAATTTAGTGTCATTCTTTAGTGCCTCGTTAGTGCTTTTTAGTGCTTCAAAGAGTTTCGTTAGTGATTTTATAGTTTACGAGATATTCAAGATTTTATATTCAAGGTCAGCCCCCAAAGTGTTTAAGATCGGGTTAAAATTAGTGTCATTCTTTAGTGCCTCGTTAGTGCTGTTTAGTGCTTCAAAAAGTTTTGTTAGTGCTTTTATAGTTTACGAGATATCCAAGATTTTAAATCCCTGCATAATGACAACTACCCAGTATTGGTACAGGTTCTACATGCAAATATTTAATGTGTATCTTAATCTTGAATATCTCGTAAACCAAAAAAGCACTAACGAAACTTCTTGAAGCACTAAAAAGCATTAAAGAATGACGCCAAATTTGACCCAATCCTAAACACTTTGGGGGCTGACCTTGAAATAAAATAAAATTGAATATCGAAAACAAAAGGAGCACTAACGAAACTCTTTGAAGCACTAAAAACACTAACGAAGCACTAAAGAATGACACTACATTTGACCCGATCCTAAACACTTTGAGCGCAGACCTTATATATATAAATTCTTGAATATCTCGTAAACTATAAAAGCACCAACGAGACTTTTTGAAGCACTAAAAAGCACTGACGAGGCACAAAGTAATGACTTTATATATGACCCGATCCATAACACTTTAGAGGCTGACCTTAAATTTGAAATCTTGAATATCTCGTAAACCAAAAAAACACTAACGAAACTTTTTGAAGCACTTAAAAGCACTAACGAAGCACTACAGAATGACGCCAAATTTGAACCAATCCTAAACACTTTGGGGGCTGACCTTGAAATAAAATAAAATTGAATATCTCGGAAAAAAAAGAAACACTGACGAAACTCTTTGAAGCACTAAAAAGCACTAAAGAAGCATTAAAGAATGACACTAAACTTGACCCGATTCTAAACACTTTGGGGGCTGACCTTGAATATAAAATCTTGAATATTTTGTAAACTATAAAAGCAATAACGAAACTTTTTTAAGCAATAAAAAGCACTAACGAAGCACTAAAGAAATACACTAAATTTGACCCGATACTTAACACTTTGGGGGCTGACCTTGAATTTAAAATCTTGAATATCTCGCAAACCAAAAAAGCACTAACGAAACTTCTTGAAGCACTAAAAAAGCACTAACGAAGCACTAAAGAATGACGCCAAATTTGACCCTATCCTAAACACTTTGGGGGCTGACCATGAAATAAACTAAAATTGAATATCTCGAAAGCAAAAGAAGCACTAACGAAACTTTTTGAAGCACTAAAAAGCACTATTGAAGCACTAATTATCCTGAAATTTTCAAGGAAAAATAACATACTTTGGGGGCTAACTTCACGGACCTAAAAAGTGGACCATCTAAATATTTGCGTCTAGGTACTCCAATTATGAGCCTTCACGCATGCGTGCTTGCTAATTCATATATTTTTTAAAGTTGTTTTTCCTGATTTTGAGCATTGCCTTGGGTTAGTTTTATTTGGCTGCATGCGCAATGTTGCCAGATTCAAAAACTTAAAATCACCAGAAGCGTTCTTTAAACGTTGCCAGGTTATGAACAAAATCACCAGATATATCGTTACAGTGACGTACCTATATATAACTAAGATTATGATGACTGAATTTTTATTGCTGAAGACTGAAGAATAAAAAGATATTTCCCTAACTTTTTTTCTATAATTTTTTTTTCTTTATTTCGTTTTACACTCTTATTAACTTTCCGAGCATTTTTTTTTTGTTTTATAATACTTTTATTAACTTTTCGAACGATCTTGTTTGTAATTGTTTATTTTATTAATTTTTCTTCTTATTTCGGTTTATACTTTTATTAACTTTTCGAACATTTTTTAGGTTTTCTTCACATTTTTTGAAAAATTTTTGTTTTTTTTTTCATAAAGCATTTTTTTTTCTTCCCATTTTTGCCATCCCCGACCTCGTAGCTGAACTCCTTCGCCTTTTTCTCGCCGAAAACCGTGTTTCTCTCTCTTCTTTTTTTATTGATTTTGTTTTTCTTATTTCGTTTTATAATACTTTTATTAACTTGCCGAACAAGTTTTTACGTTTCCCATTTTTTCGAAGATTTTTGGGTATCCGGGGAGGAGGGAAGTTGGGAGTATAATTCCCCCCCCCCCTCCCCCCTTTAGTCAGATTTTCGATCCTAGGTTTTTTTTTCAAAATCCCCCCTTAAATTAGAGCCCAGTCCCCCCATATGGTCAAAGGTAGCCCGCCATGAGGCGAGTTAGGATCAAGAAGACGAGAAACTCTGTTTTTTACAACGTTTACTAAAATTAAGTTACAAAAAATGTCTTATATGTTACGAGCTTGAATACCGAATGTCCATGGCTGGTCCCAAATGGTTTCCAACCGAACTTCTTATCTTAAATCCTTAATGTCTTCTTAATAGATCTGTTTTGATGGTCAATGTCTCTAAATAATAAACAAGCTAATTTTGGGAAAAGATTACTCAAGTCTATACACAAAATAAAGAATTATAAATAATATTATTGTGAACTTAAATGACTAATTCCTAGAAGGGTTAATTACTAGCCAGATTCGTAATTGGCGCAACTACTATAAAAAATTTTACCCTGTAGCTCTTCCCGTTCTCCCGAAATTAATTACTTTAGTTTTTCTTCTCCCCCTCTCCTGGCCGAAACCGTCCAGACCTTCTTAGCGTCGACAATGGCGCCACCCCCTCTGTAGTAAGATCGTCTAGTCAATCGGTCGTCAATCCAGACCTCACACGTTCTATCCGGACTGAATCACAAATTCAACCATCCCCTGTAAGATCCGCAGTCAAACAGCCTATTCAGCCCTGCTCTCTCAACTCCGCCCAATCTAGCTGGGTATAGCACACAGGTGCGTACACTTCTAGTTGTTCTATTCCACAACCTAAATATCTGTGAACACCTGTGCACAGGCACAGGGTGATCAGGTTCCTACCTAACCTAGATGTACATGTACAGGGTGTCCCAAATTCGAGCCTCATCATTGGGATCTCGGAAACTAGAAGAGATACGAGGTCCGTTAAAGGGAGGCAAAGTTGTGCAATTTGATGCTGATCAAAATGCCATCTTAAAAGTTTAAAAATTCCGAACACACGAAGATTTTTGGAAAAAAACGAATATTCGCGATTTCATTTAAATTTTTTTATGACTCTATTTGAATAGATATAACAAAATAAATTACACGTTCTCATTGCTACTTTTTCTGTTCTACAAGATGGTGTTATCAGATTTTCAAACCGACGTTTCGTCTTTGAGCTGCCATAATCAACTTTGGTTTTTTAAATACGGCCCTGGATTTTTTATTACGGATTTTAAGAGCATCTAAAGTCCCAAAGCCAATGATGTATCGCACTTATTCGAAAAATTCATATTAATGGCATTTTCCATAAGACGTCATGTGTTAGAGAGAGACAGAAAACACATTTTTAGTAAGATTTTACCAGGAAATCATTAAAATGGTTTCTTCGAATAAGTGCGATACATCATTAGTTTTCGGACATTAGAAACTCTTAAAGTCCGTAATAAAAAATCCAGGGCCGTATTTAAAAAAACAAAGTTGATTATGGCAGCTCAAAGACGAAACGTCGGTTTGAAAATCTGATAACACCATCTTGTAGAACAGAAAAAGTAGCAATGAGAATATGAAATTTATTTTGTTATATCTATTCAAATAGAGTCATAAAAAAATAAAAATGAAATTGCGAATATTCGGTTTTTTCTAAATATCTTCGGAAATATTCGGATTTTTTTAACTTTTAAGGTGGCATTTTAATCAGCATAAAATTGCGCAACTTTGCCTCCATTTAACCGACCTCGTATCTCTTCTAGTTTCCGAGATCCCAATGATGAGGTTCGAATTTGGGACACCCTGTACATAGGTACACGGCACCTGGGGGATTCTAAAAAGTAGTGAGAGTCGAATCTACGAGTGAAGTATCAAAATTTCCAGTAAGGTGATTTTCGGGGATTTTTAAAAGTAGTGCAAGTGCCTTAGAAATCTGTGACAAACTTGAATTAAAAACTCTAAAAAACACCATATAAATATTAAAACAAATACATAAATAAGACAACCCAGCTCGCATAGACTTTTAAAATGAGCCGGATTTACCAACCATCCGCTGTAAGATCCGCAGTCGAACAGCCTATCCAGCCCTACTCACTCTCACCTCCAGGTCTGCGAGTTCTGCCCGCTCGAGCCTCCAAAGCCAGATCGGGTTCCTCGACCAGCGTCTCGGTCCCACCCTCTGCATTTGTCCCACCCACATGTGTCAATGCACCACCATCTCCCTTAAGCACTGCTGACCCGGATCGGCCGTCGGGTTCATCCCGGTGGATGGATGGAGAGGTTGAGGCCTTGGCGGTGGATGAGGCCCGATTATTAACTACGGGACCTCCCCGTTTTATGAATATGGCCCTAGCGGTCTCCTTTCCTGTCCGCTCTCTAGAGGCGATAAAGTCGATGCGGCGAAAGCTGCATTACCGCCTGGTGGTTCAGAGGTGTATATCATCGGGCACTTCCTCCCCTGAGCCTCGGCCCAGTCAGGAGCGAGCGACACTTCAAGGCTCGCCGTTGGGCCCGAGTTCTTGCCTACCCGGTCATCGCTGGACGGTGAACCGCAGTCGAACATTACATCTCCAGATCCCGACCTGGGGGACTTTTCATGTGAGACGGGCTTGGGCCTGGATTACCTCAATTCTTTACCGCCTTCTTCTGGCGAGACTTTCAATCCAATAATAAATGTGTTGAATAAATTGAAAACATGGTGTTAACCTGTTGTGTTCCCAAATGTAGAGGCAAATTATAAAAATGCACTCAAAATGGCAATTATTTCATTCCCAAAAGAAGGTGAATTGAGACAGCAGCGGTTAAATTCAATTAAGAGAGAAAAATCATTTATTACAACCAAGAACTCGGGTAAGTTTTCTTTTTCTATTTTTATAGATAATTTCTACTCATACACACTGTATTTTTAGAGGCTGTGTCTAACATTACGTGCACAACATTCAATGACATTCAATGACTGTCTTGATCGAGGTCTTGGTCTAACGCAGGCAATTAAAATGCGTGCGTGAAATCCACTTTTGGCCAAATGAATATAGGTTTTATTAATATTGTGAACTACTAAAAAGCATAAACCTACTAATTAAATATCACCCTGTCCTAAGTTTGAACTTGAACTTGAAAAATGTTATATAAACATTCACAGTTAATTATAAACTAGAGCGTTCGACGGGAGCGATTTTAATCCTTAGCGTTGCAGCCATCAGCATTTTGTAGCATAAAAATACGCAGGCAAACGCCAAATTCATCAGGCTTTCGGGTCTCTCTCAACTCCGCTCAATCTAGCTGGGTATAGCACACAGGTGCGTACACTTCTAGTTGTTCAATCCCACAACCTCAATATCTGTGAACACCTGTGCACAGGCACAGGGTGATCAGGTCCCTACCTAATCTGGATGTACATATATATATATAGCTACACAGCACCTGGGGGATTCTAAAAAGTAGTGAGAGTCGAATCTACGAGTGAAGTAAGGTGATTTTTAGGGATTTTTAAAAGTAGTGCAAGTGCCTTAGAAATCCGTGACAAACTTAAATTAAAAACGCTAAAAAACACCATATAAATATTAAAACAAATACATAATTAAAAGACAATCCAGCTCGGATAGACTTTATTAATAAAACAGTGACCAAGGGCCTAGAAACACTTTAAACTAAGCCTCCCTCGAGAAGACATACATTTAGTATTAATCGGGTATAATGTAAATTCTTAATTCATCTATAAACAAAAACATGCATTTATTATTATACATTCTAACCGTTGTTAAGTTTGTTTGTAAATAAACTTGTTATTGTTTTTTTCAACGTGTTTCCTTTATCATCTCTTCTCAATCTGACGTAGAATGATACCAAATCTAAGCTACTCTCCTGCACAAGTAAAAAATAGAATTCGTGACAATAAGCTCACTTGAACTTTTTTGTCTTAATGAAAAATCTGTTTATACGAATAGAGCAAATGGGTGCTGCTGTCAACAAAATTGTTTGTAAAGGCAAAAGCTAACTCAACTTACCCCTTGAAGTACCTACATGATGTTTATACTGTAGAGAAAGTTCTTATTTAAGCTGCTTATACACTTCGAGATATATTTTAAACAAACCACTGCATATTTATAAATTAATAACCATAGTCCGTATTTTTTACATCATAGCAAATTATAATTGTTAAACTACTTATTATAATAGTTATTATGTTCTTTTCTGTAATGGATATGCCAAGATATGGCTCCCGAATAATTTTTTGTGGTTATTTTGGTAAATGGCATGTAATTAACTATTAAAAATAATTTAGGTATGTATTTTTTTGGAGTAAAAAAGTACCAAAAGTAGTTCATATTATGAATGAATACGTTTTCTACTATCAGAGCCTGCTCCCTACACGCGCCGCCATCTTTGATTTACATACCAGGCCTTTTTTGTTTAGAAGGTGGTGAATAGTTATGATTATGTTATTGCCAGACTTACATATTTGTTACCAATACCTTACAAAATTCCGCAACAACTCCAAAAGCTCCAAGCAACTGCTCTAATTAAAATATAATCTCCAATTACCATCAAAATAAATTTATTTAATAATAAATCTTCTATACGCTGTGAAAATTCTATTAGAATTTCCTTAAAATTTTTTCTATTATAGCACTCTGGCAACACTGAATTTCTATTTTGCGACCTTTACTAGGATTCCCAATTTCAATGAAAGGTTTGCATTTATTGAGATGATTGCGACGTTGCCTGTAAGCTCTCGAGGGCTTTGGCGACTGTTTTGCGATTTTCGTAAAAAATTTCAGTTTGTAGTACACAATCGTGGTGGATTTTTCAAAGTCGTTTTTCCTGATTTTGGGCATTGCCTTGGGTTAGTTTTGTTTGGCTGCGCCCCCGGAGCGAGCGAAGCGAGCATAGGGCCATGCGCCATGTTGCCAGATTCCGAAAACTTAAAATCACCAGAAACGTTCTTTAAACGTTGCCAAATTATGAAAAAAATCATCAGATATATCGTTAAGTGACGTACCTATATATAACTAAGATTATGATGACATAATTTTTATTGCTGAAGACTGAAGAATAAAAAAACATATGTGCCTCTTGTTTAAAAGCACACAATTGAAGTGAAACTTCTGAAAGAGATAGATATAAGGAATTGAGTTTTAACATATTTTTTAAGATTTTTTTCTCAACTTTTGCCCCTGGTTTCGACTTTTTTTTTCAACTCTTTTCGCCGAAAACCGCGTTTCCCTAACTTCTTTTTTATAAATTTTTTTCTTTATTTCGTTTTATACTCTTATTAACTTTCCGAGCAATTTTTTCTTTTTTTTATTATTTTTTTTATTTGGTTTTATTACACTTTTATTACGATCTTTCCAAACGATCTTTTGTTTTTGTTTTTTTTTAAATTATTTTTTTCCTTAGTTCGTTTTATAATACTTTTATTAACTTTCCAAATATTTTTTTACGTTTTTTTCAATTTTTTCACATTTTTTCAAAAATGTTTGTTGTTTTTTTCATAAAACATTTTTTTTCTTTCCATTTTTGCCATCCCCGACCTCGTAGCTTTTCGCCCAAAACCGTGTTTCTCTCTCTTCTTTTTTTTTATAGATTTTGTTTTTCTTATTTCGTTTTATAATACTTTTATTAACTAAACGGGGTCCAGTTTCTCATTTTACCTCGGTTGCATGTCCTGAAAACTTCAACCGTCTAGCTATACTGGTAGAACGTGTTTAGTTTTCACCAAATGGGTTATAAATCACCACATCTGGTGATTTTCCATTCGATCTGGCAACATTGGTCATGCGTGAAGCCTGAAGTGAAATATTAAAACGACAACACTGGGCTTCTGCTAAATGCGCAGGTTCGAAGGTCGAAAATTTGGCGTACCTACGTAGACGTGAGTCATCTAAACGAAAAGTTATATTTTCACCAATAAGTCAACGCCCTTTGTATAGCAAGGCCTTGTAACTAAGAGATACAGTAGCCAACATGCAATATGGCCACCCGATCTGGGACCGTAACTAAATGCTGTAAAGGGTATATTTGCAGTTTTTAATATAAAATATGTTTAAAATATGTCGAAGACTATTACATTTAGGTACAGGACATATTATAGAAAAAATATTAAGGATTTTTAGGAGATTCTAAAAAATTGATAATATACAGGATGTTTCATTTAAAAGATATAACTTTAACCTGTCACTCATTTCTGTAACACCTTGTATATATATAAATATATTCTGCAAATAGCTTACATCATTCTGCACAACTTTTGTATATAACATTTTTGTCTAATGCGGAAAATAAAGAGTTAAGAGGGGGGACATTATAAATGATCAACGTGTACATGTTGTAATAACTAAGTGTGTTTAAGCTTTGGTTTAAGTTCAGTCACTTAGTGGGGAACACTGACTTTTAGATAATTGTGTTGAATGAATTGAAAACATGGTATTAACCTGTTGTGTTCCCAAATGTAGAGGGAAATTATAAAAATGCACCGAAAATGGCAATTTTTCATATCAAAAAGAAGGTGAAGTGCGGCAGCAGTGGGTGAATTCAATCAAGAGAAGAAAACCATTTATTACAATCAAGAATACTCGGGTAAGTTTTCTTTTTCTATTTTTATAGACAGTGATTAGCCATACACACTGTATATTTAAGCTTAACATGACGTGCACAGCATATGATATTAATTAGTTGTGTGATTTTTCTGTTTTTTTTTATGTCAAGAATGCTTTGCAATACCTGCTTACTTTACCCCTATAGGGTGGTTGTATGGTATTCAATGACTTTCTTGACCGAGATCTTGGTCTAACGCAGGCAAATAAAGCAAATATATATGTGTGTGACATCCAGAAATGTTTCATTAATATTGATAAAGCTCCTCAAGCTCACTTAAACTTTATTGTATTTATTTTTGAAAAATGGGTGCTGCTATCAACAAAATTGTATATCAAGACAAAAGCCAATTTAACTTACCTCTTGAAGTACCTCCATGATGTTTATACTGCAGAGAAAGTTCTTATTGAAGCTGCTGATTTTCTATAGGTATACACCTCGAGATTCTAAACAAACCCCTGTATATTTATAGATTAATAGCCATAGTCCTTATTTTTTACATCATAGCATATTCTAATTGTTAAACTACCTTATTATAATATTTATTTTATTCTTTTACATGATTTTCTATATAGGTATATATTTTTTTTAAGTTGAAAAGTAACAACAGTAGTTAATATGTGAATTAATACGTTTTACACAGTCAGAGCCTGCTCCCTACTCGCGACGCCATCTTTGAATCAGATACCAGGCCTTTCTTGTTTAGAAGGTGATAGATAGGTATGGGTATGTTAATGCACAGCCATCTTTTCAGGTGGCTGTGGTTATTGTTATTTATGCCTGAGCTAGGAAGTGGCGTACGAACCGTGGAAATTTATGATCTAAATAAGCTGGCATTATCAAACTTTTTAATTACCTACTTATTTACTTTGTCTGTTTTTTGATACTACATATAATACGTTCTAGGAAACCACAGATATTTTTAGGCTACAGCCGGACATCAGAGGTTTGATTTTAATACCTCAGGTTTACTTTTAGGTACGTGTTGTAATAATTAAAGTGTGTTTAAGCTTTGGTTTAAGTTCAGTCACTTAGTTGAGAACACTGACTTTTAGATAATTGTGTTGAATAAATTGAAAACATGGTGTTAACTTGTTGTGTTCCCAAATGTAGAGGGAATTTATAAAAATGCACCCAAAGTAGCAGTTTTTTCATTTCCAAAAGAAGATTGTGGGTGAATGCTCCCACTAACATGCCCTCTTATATTTTTAAACGAAAAAAAAAAACGCCACTGCTTTTTTTCAAAATAATTTTCGCAAGCTGTTATTATTTCTTAATAAGAATGTCCTCTTGACTTTTTTCTGTCCGACGAACAGTTTTCGATTAAAAAAATAAAATGCATTTATCTGCACAGTTCTAATTCCCAAGTTTTCAATATTGTAATAAGTAATCAAAGAAAAATATTCTTCTTCAATTTATATTATTCAGGTTTACTTTTAGGTACGTGTTGTAATAATTAAAGTGCGTTTAAGCTTTGGTTTAAGTTCAGTCACTTAGTTGAGAACACTGACTTTTAGATAATTGTGTTGAATAAATTGAAAACATGGTGTTAACCTGTTGTGTTCCCAGATGTAGAGGGAATTTATAAAAATGCACCCAAAGTGGCAATTTTTCCATTTCCAAAAGAAGATTGTGGGCGAATGCTCCCACGTAATGTGTAGTTTATATATATGTATTATTTATCGAGATTTTATTTAAGCATTTCGAATTTACTTTTATAAGATAGTTGTCCATATTTTGTTACCGCAGAGTTTTCTACCTATTGCCCCCATAAACCAGCTGTGGGTTTTTACCATAATATCGGGCCCAATTCTCTTTGGTCCATTTTATTTTTATTTTTATTAAGGTTACCTTCCTGGGATTCTTTAGAATTCAAGCCAGCTGTTATATTGCAAGAACCACGCTGAATGGTCAGTATTTTTTTGCTGGGAAAGTACACACCGGCGAGTACGTCGCCAAGCAAGCCTATTTTCGGTCTTAAGGTAAAATTAAAAATCAGCATTCTTCGGTCCGCGTTTAGTTACACAACCCTAGGTAGAGAGCTCTGCTTATTTCATATTTTTGCTGATATCGTATATTTCGTTACTTTTGTAATCTAGATTTTCAAGAATAAATCTTTAAGTCTCTCCTGATGTTCGGCCCTGCCAAAACTGAAAGTATTTCAAATTCATGAATAAATTAAAATAAGCGTATAATCTATCTCTAACGTTAAAAGATGAATTGAGGCAGCAGTGGGTAAATTCAATTAAGAGAGAAAAATCATTTATTACAACCAAGAATACTGTGGTAAGTTTTTTTCTATTTTTATAGTCATACACACTGTATTTTTAGAGGCTGTGCCTAACATTACGTGCACATCATATAATATTAATTAATTGAGTGATTTTTATATTTTTTTTATCTAAAGAAGCAATACCTGCTTACTATACCCCTAGGGCCGTGGTATTGTATTCAATGATTGTCTTAATCGAGGTCTTTGTTTAACGCAGGTAATTAAAGTAAATACAAATTTTAGGTGTGTGAAATCCAGAAATGTTTTATTAATATTGATGAAGCTCCTCAAGCTCACTGAAATATGGGTGCTGCTGTCAACAAAATTGTATGTCAAGACAAAAGCCAACTCAACTTACCTCTTGATACTTCCATGATGTGTATACTGTAGAGAAAGTTCTTATTGAAGCTGCTTATTTTCTATAGGTATACACTTTGAGATATATTTTAAACAAACCACTGTATATTTATAAATTATTAGCCATACTCCTTATTTTTTACATCATAGCATATTCTAATTGTTAAACTACCTTATTATAATAATTATTTTATTCCTTTACATGATTTTCTGTTATTATTTAGATAAATGGCATATAATTAACTAAAACTAATTTAGGTATATATTTTTTTTAAGTTAAAAAGTAACAAAAGTAGTTAATATATGAATTAATGCGTTTTCCACAGTCAGAGCATGCTCCCTACTTGCGACGCCATCTTGGATTTAGATACCAGGCCTTTCTTGTTTAGATGGTGATGGATAGGTACGGTTATGTTATTGCACAGCCATACTCATATATATGGCCATACTAGACAGTTGAAGTTGCGTCAAACACGTAAACGTTAACGTTCAAATTAACAGCTAAGCATGCGCAGTTTCAAGTTTTCTGCGTTTGGGCGTTGTTTGAATAAAGGAGTATAGTTAGCTAACCAATGAGTATGACAGAGAGACCATTAAACAAAGAAGGATACATATCGGTCATAAGCGACAAAACGGATAAAACTGAAAACTCGATGCACTAGAAAACATTTTAAGGTTCTCTGTAATAAAAAATGAGTTCGTCTCACAGATATGTTTCGAGGCCCATAGATGGCACATCAAACAGTCGTATTAGAAATGATCGCTTATCGACTTCGTAGTTAAGTCGATAACCATCGAATTATTTATAGAAATAAAATTATGAAACGAAAAACAGTTTGTTATGAATGGAGAGAATAATGCGTAGTACAAACAGGTACCAAATAACTATTTTGCATACAAGTTGCGACATAAACTGCGCTGGGCAGACGAAACGGATAGGTACTAGGTAAACATTTTAAGATAAATTTCGAAGTGAAATATTTTTATATTAATAGATAGACACCTGCAGTTTTTAAGAGGTTTTTCCAAATATCATAGGCAAAAGTTTGTTTTGATTGCGAGATCTAAATGAAATAGGAAGTGTTGCATACAGGGTGTTTATTAAACTCTTGGAAAACATTGCTTCCGAGAACGTGCAAACATTTTTTTAAGTATTGGTTGACCTCACAACAATGAACACTATATTCGACGTGCCGGACAGATTCACCAAACACGGATACAATAATTCTTCTTATTTTATGATTCCAAATATAGGAACTTTGATTAACACACTCTATTTTTATTTTTTGTATTATGGATAAGAAAAATCGAAATGAAAAACAAAACATTGGGTCGATTCAATCATAAAATAAGACGAATTGTTTCCGCGATTGGTGAATCTGTTCGGCACGTCGAGTATAGATAAATTGCAAAAACGAATTTTGGTTGTTGGCATGTATTATCTTGACAAATAAACTATATAAAAATGTTCATGCTCAGAATTGGTTTACCAGATACATTTCTAACTTCTGAGATACCTGCAGTGTGGATGCATTATACAGAGTGCGCAGCAAATTAGCCAGAATTGGTTAATTAATATTCAAGTATTCTTGTTCGGTATCTTCTATCGTTAAAATGACACCACATTGCCTTTGACTAACAATTTTAATATTAAATTAAAATACAATAAGACTATTTTAAGACGAAAGGAGTACATTTACTCCTAACAACATTAGTTGAGCCAAAGCTGCTTCTGATAACTAGTGTTAGGCATGGGTCATTGGAACTAAACAAAACTTACTCAAGACATACTCAAAATCAGGAAAAAAAATCAAAATGCTGTACGACAACCCAATATTACATCTTTTCCAACAACTATTCACACAAACAATTTATATTACAGTCGCACTATGGCGAGGTCCTGTCGCGTTTGCAGTTTACGTATAAGCAACCGGAGCCCAACTGTCCCAGGGCCGGATTAAGGGTTCAAGGGTTAGTCGGCTCTCTGCGACAATACTATGGAAACGAATTTCCAGTTTTTACTCTAAACTGATTATTCAAATTACAGATTTGTCAAAAACAACGAATTATAATGAACTCTCGCACCAAATTTCATTATTTTCTAATAAGCCAATTTAAAGTTATTTATATTTAGAAAAAATATTCGTAAAATCGTAAAAACACTGTTTTCTTTTGTTGGTGGTTAAAAAAAATCTAAATACTATTGAGTGTGAGATACAGTGTGTGCGTGGATTTGCTTGCCAAATGGGAAACTTTTATTTTTCATTGAGATTCACGTATAGACATATCCAATTTTTTATATTGGGCGCTCAAAAACTTCAAAAACATGAATTTTGATTAAGAGTAATCTACCTTTTTTTTACTTTTGAGTAAAATGCTTTCTTAAAAACTTGTCTAGATTCAACTTGGCAGTCAATATCCCAAATATCAATTACATATTTTTATTTTTGAAAAATGCGAATTATGACGCATATATTTTTGATGAAAACTCTTATTCCATCACATTTTGAGCGCCTCGTACAAAAAATTTAATATGTCTACACGTGAATATATTTTTTTTTCGCAAGCAAAACTGTTTATAAAGAATAAATTTTTTTGCTAAAATGAGAAATAAACGTTTCCCATTTGGCAAGCAAATCCACGCACACACTGTACGTTGATGATGGTGGTCCAAGAACGAAAAAGCCAAATCTGATTAATAATGGCAGGAAAAAATAAAGAAGTCTTGGTAATATTTGGTCTTCTAATATCTTCGAAAGTAGTCGGAATGTTTTCAATTTTTAAAGGGCATTTGATTGAGCTTCAAATTATTTGTACAAGACCAGGTTTATAAACTGTGTTTACAGTCACTACAGTCAGATTGTTACGAGTTAGAAAGTTAAATTAGCTGCCTTTATATATTATTTTATCTCTTAACTTTACGAACACTTCTCAATACTTTTGACAAGTGGCAACTCATGACTTTTAGGCAAGTTGGTGCCAAAATATAATTCTGTTTCTTATCAGAAACGCAGGCGCAGCCGGAGACTAACCCGCAAAATGTTGGGGGCGTCACGCCTAATTTGTACTAAAAAATCGTTAAAAAACACGCTTTCCACGAACGAACGATGCGGATTTTACCAAGAATTATTGAAAACATTTTGGGGTGACACGCCCAAAGTTTTGCTTAAAAGGCGTTAAAAAACGCACCTCGGGCAACCATTTTTTGATGGCTCATTCTAATTGTAATTAAAAAAAAATGCAAGGCGTATACTTTTCTATTATATATCTACTATTTTTTGGGTTTCTAACCCAAGTTTTGCCACAAAACTAACACTAACCCAGGCTATACCAAATTTTGCCAAGAAAGTATTCAAAACTTATCAAAAGGTTTTGTTAAAAAAAATACCCCCAGAAATTAATGCTGAAAGTACTTGCAGTTTCCATAAAAAATCCTACCATAGATTAATTTACAAAAATATTACAAAAATTACTATTGACAGCATTTACACACGCGCACAAAATTGGTCTATTTTTAATACTAATAATTTTAGTTATACAGTTTCCGATATATTTTTTTTTGGTTGCAAATTATTCAATTACTTTTTTAATAAAATTTTCAAAGGCATTTACAAAATGATCTTTTTCTGCAGATATCATACCTAAAAAGGTGTCACTAAAAGATTGCTTAATTGATTCATTTTAAACGTTAAAGAGTCAGACCGACCTTTTTTACTTATCGAAACGCGGCCGGAGCCATTGAATCAGGTGGCCCCGATTTACCAGAAAGAAAGGGGAATTCTTTATGCCGATTTACGGCTAAAGTCCCCTAAAGTCGCCTTCTCAGCGTGCATCGTCGTGACCTCATTTGACCTTTCCATGGCAATTTGCTGTCGAAGACGAGGCCGCTGCACGTTTGGCTCGAATCGCCCAATTATCGGGGAATCATTACATTTTTCGATGACTAATATTATCAGAGTCTATAGATTATTATTGTCCATTGTAGATACGATGAATATTATTTATTTATTAGATAAATTTTAAATATAAAAAAAAAGAAAAAAATATCTTTGGCAGTTAAACTCGAAATATTAAGAGTCGCAAGGTAGTGCCATGGCCCCTTGGCCCCTTATGACGAGCCGTCACTGTTTGACATACAATGGATACATGTTTAAAATATTTAATATTTTAAATTGACAATTTTCACGTTTCTGAATAACTAGAATCTAAACTATTCAACCTAGGGTAATTCTTGATAATAAAAAATAAAACTCGATGTCAACATTGTCAACTTCCTGATTGACAGCAATATATAAATCCAAAAATGTATTATTTATACATCGATTTCATGTTGTTAGTTATTTAAGTTATTTAGTTATTGATATAATAAGGCACCGTATAAACATCCTAAAATAGGTAGAGTATAGGTAGAGGGCCGAAATATTCAGGGGATATAGCCAGGGTAAAAAGAAGATCCTGGACGAAAACGGTACCCCTTCCACCGCCTTTGGCCAGGAGAGGGGCGAGAAGGAAAAATAAACAATTAATTTCGGAGGAACGGGAAGAGGTACGGGGTCGAATTATTTTTTTGGTATATGCGCCTCATGGGGCCACCCTAGACCAATTAATTATATATATTGATTTTGAAAATTGGTAATATCTATCATACAGTGTGGGCTCAGATTAGGGTTCGCAGTAGCAGCTAAAACATTAGAAAATTTTTACTTCCTGTGAAACCGAGAGTTATCCTCAGCAGATTGGATGATCACATTAAGTTAATTATTTTCATGGATTGTTATTATAAGTGTGAATTAATTAAGAGTGTAATTATTACGTTTTAAAATTGTCAATTTGGTGGCTGTCTTTAAAGTTTTGGCTTTTTCATCCCTTTTAATTTTTGATGAAAAATATTTGCATTCTCTAAACGATAAGGTTCTGATTAGTAATTTTAAAATAAACTCTCTGTGATCTACACATTCATCTTGCACAAACCAATCCGGTAAACTGAATGGCATTTTTTTTAAATTATATGTTCTATATTTTTTTCCAAAACCCCTTTTTTCCAACAGTTTTTAAGTACTTGGAAAAACATTGCATACTAATCCCTGTGAACGTTTTTAATATGGTTGATGGTACCTTCAGACGACTAAACGAGGATTTCTCAATATTATAATTTTTAAAGAATATTAGACTCTTATTTTCATCTAAATCAACATTAAGATCACCTTGCAAAAATTCTTTACATAAATCACATTTGTATTTGTAAATATCCTCCAAAACAGACTATTGAACTCTTTTCTAAACTGGAATCTTTGTTGTCACCAATTACGAGCTCAGTCGAGGACATTGAGGAAGAAAATGATGAAGCTGAAGATTCTTCGGTATTTTCATCAGTGTCTTGATATTCTAAAATGTTATCCTCGTCTTCTTCGCAGTTTGAATGAGGAGTTTTTTTTAGCTGGATCGTAACACTTATTTTAAAAGCTGCTTTAAAGGCTCTTGCTGTTGGGTTTCTGTTGTAGCCACCACTTTGACGGTACAATGAAAACTGATTTTCTAAGGGATCTTGATTCAGCCTTCTTGTAAGCACAAATTTGTAACCGTCTGTTAAACTGTCCCTAAACATGGAATTAACGGCATTGATGGTCTGCAACATTCCACTAAAACAAGGGGGACTACTTAACCTACTGGATTTTTGGTCCTGCTTCACAAGCACGGTGAAAAGTTTAAATCCTTGTTGGATGACATTTTGTGCGTAGGTGTTTGCAATGCTGATTGCTGAATTACAGGCCTTTGGAGCATAAAGCTTTTGTCTGTTTAGGGAATCAAAAAGCCTATCAACCTATTCGATAAATTCAGCAGTTTTTAAAGCTGCAGGATGTAATTCTTTACTTCGAAACGCCGCGCCGTTTCTAAACCTGCAGCAACACTGTGGCTAAGAATTTGTACGGCTAATCTCACATTCATCTTCTGGAAAGTGTTTGGTCGCAAGTGTTTGTCAGAAATGTTTGGCAGAGCCTTTCCAGTACTACTCTGCCTGTCTATTCGACAAGTTTTTTAACGGCTTCCAATGATACCGTTTTATTGTCCTACATGAAAAATATCCATTTATTAAATTGTTTCTTACAGATTTCATAAGGTGTGGTACATCAAACAAAGCTGTACTGATACATAAATTAGTATTATACCTAACTCATATTAAATAAAGACGTATCTAAAGTGGTACGAGTTTTGATTTCAGTTTTTAAACACCTTATTTCTTATCTCCCCTCTCTTGCAAAAATAATGAAATTTAATAAAATAAAAATAGTTAATTTTTTTATTAATCTCCAAATAACGGGACTTTTTAATCAATAATTTGATATATACATGTTCCTGGTGCATTAAAGCATAAAATTGCAGAAAATGTTTAATTGTCTTCTTTCTATAAAAAGAAAAAATACATAAAATAACTATACCTACCTACTATTGGAACTAAACTAAATTTTTATCTTTATTTCTCTATAAACATTGTAAGTTTAAAAATTGTAATACGGTACTTTTTGACTAATAGGAAGCGAATAATCAATTTTTACAAATATACTTTTTTTTATAGTTTAATAATATGTTTTTAATGTTCCTAATTTTGAATGCGTTAAAAATATCCAGTTTATATTGTAAAATTTTACTTATATCAATTCAAAACGTTTTACATTTAGCAAATAGGATTTTATTATTGTTTATTATATTCCCATTTTTTACTGACATAGGTATGCAAATCTATTTTCTTCTATTACTGCATTAATTCAATTGTATGAATAATAGAAACTAGTAAAGAAATTGATCACAAGAATCAATATGTAATAACTGCTAAACACCATTTTACCAAACAATAAAATAAATTCAATTGAAAAGTCAAGATTGGGGAAGCACGCATTGGAAATTTCATTCAATATAAGAATTAAACTGATAAAACCGGTTCTTGCCACTTAGCCTTGGCTGAAGTTCATTTCTTGGAAATCGACGGCTCCGGGAATGTAATTTTGTATTCTCCTTTCTACCCCTTCCTTTTCGTATTTAGGGTAAACATTGCATGTGTTTTCATTCATTAATACTGTTTTTGGTGCCAGTATAAAGACAATGATTTAACTTAGCACGTGACAGTGAAAAATGCACTGTAAATCTGGCAACGAAGTGGGGTTTCTACCGTTTATTATAATTGTTTATGGATATTTGGTTTAGGGTTGCCAACTCGCTTCTAAGGAAAATCGGGGCAAACTTGCCTAAATCGCGGGACAAAGAGGCCAAATTCGGGACAAAAAATTTAAATTGTAACAAAAACACAAATAGCGTCCCGCGACAGATAGCGGCGTGACGCGGGGCATATGCCTCGAAAATCGGGACATTCCGCGCCCGGCGGGTGAGTTGGCAACCCTAATTTGGTTTCTAATCTATGATGGGATGGATATACAGCCATACTTGCGCTCCCACCTACAGGGGTTAATATAAAAAATGGAACAAAAAAAATTTTAATACAAAAATTACATATTTTCCCGTAGGTATTACCATTTAAACTTGGATGGAACACCCTATATATTTCCTGCCAGGACGAAAGATATTTTTCCCCTGATTTCAAAAATCTATAACATACCTATTAACATTTTAAAATATTTGAGTTTAACATTTTCATAAATTCAATTAATAATAATCGAGTTGTCAGATTGAAGTATGCGCCAATTCGATTATCATCAATTCAGTTTAGGTATTAAAATTTTAAACTCCAATATAAAAAACGGCTGAATTAAATTTTGACATATTATATATCTTTGAAATCAGGAAGATATTTTTATACCTAATACATTTCCTATACAATATCTACAGCCATACAATAAAAGTGTTTCAATAATGCCCCTAAATAAACAGAAGTATAAATATTTGTTGAAATAGTGCTTCATGCGATTTGTTGGTGACGCCAGACGTCACAAATCTTTTTATGGCAAGTGGTATTTTATATCATTAGAAACGGCATTCTAAGGGCGCAGCTTTCCATCTGGTTTATGAATTTCTTCAAAGTTATATAACGAGAAAAAAAATGTTACCTACTCGAAAAGCATCTTTCATTATACATTTTATTATTACCAGTAAAAAAACATTATTTAACGTTATTTAACAACGAGGTATATAACAGTTGCTCGGAAGCTGTACCCTAAAGGTCCTGGCCATATATTTAATACTTCTAAATATATGGTCCTGGCAACAATGGCAACACCCTAACCTAAAATAAAAAATAAAGTTGTTCTAGCAACTATTACATTAAATGTGATGTTGTTTTTATTGTATATATTAAAATAAAGACGTTTCCTGAATTAGATTTCTCGTTAATTTCGAACATCTTACGATCAAAAAAAAACATATCGGGTACGTCACCGTCAGAAAGTCAGAAGTAACGTGAAACATTTACCACTATGGCAACAAACGGGCTGAAAATAGTCGCCACTATCAAAAACGATTGACGTGTTTCGCTATTTCATTGAATAAATTGAATTTCTTCCATTTTGCTGATTTTTACTTATAAAATTATTGTCATATCCCATGTACTTTTTTTAGAAATATATTCCTAACAATGCAATAATACATGCCTATATAACGTACTTTTCGATTTGCTATTGCTATAATATATGTATGTTTTGATATGATAATAGAAGCTTAATATTTCTAAATAAATATACCTAGTTTACTGAACTGTATTCGATAATTGCCCATCTCTATATAATCGCAAAAATTATATCATACCGTCGCGACATCTGTTCGCAGTAGATGCCAAATATACCGGCGATTCAGTTAAATGAAATGTAAAGTAAACTGTGTCTTGGAAAGGCTACACGTGTTGCTCGCGGGGAGTAGTTTATCTTTACGACCAATGAACTGCTTGTGGTCCAACTACAGTGGCTTTATACAGGACAGTGACGACAATAGACCAGGGCCGCCATTTTGGAGCAAATTTTCTTAAAGGTTATATGGAAGTTTTGCGTTTTTTGCATTTTTTTAGCAAGAAGCTAACAAAATAAAGCGACTGAGGTATTATATTGGTAGGAATATGTTAACCGGATCCTTAGCTAATAAAACTTTAATAATTTTCACGAAATTAACAAGCAAAATAATTGAAAATATTATACTAGCATTTGAAAATCCCGCATGTATAAGCGGCAAGGAACATGTTTCAGACTCTTTTTGAGCGTAGTACAGAAAGAGACAGAAACTCAACCGAAATTAGACACTTATGAGCTGAATTGACAATGTAAGTGGGGTTATGAGTTAAGATTGTGACAGACTGGTACGTAAATATAAATAATTGTTTTTATTATTAATAACGTTTTAATGTGATAATCAGAATGGTGGTCTGTGTTCACGGCATGAAATTTTAGTACTTTCTTCATGATTTGTGGTATCTTTCAGCAAGGTGATGTTATAAATAGTAAATGTAATTTTTAGGTCCATATTTAAATACCTTCCCAAAAAAATGTTTTGAGACTGAGAGGCACAATACATATGAAGCGGCGAAGCAGGTATCCAGTTTATACAGCAGTGGATGCAAGAAAACTTCTTTAAAGCAAATATGTATATGGACAATGCCATAAAATCATGTCTAGATTTAAGACTTGTTCATGTTAAAAACATCTTATTTATTTATAATCAACACAAAGAATATAAAAGCTTATTTCAATTTTCAGCCTTGACCAGAGGGAAAAATCAAATTTAATAAGGATGCTGTCAAAGAATGCATTCTGAATAATGAATAATTCATTATGATTTTTATGGACGTTGACTACGAACAAAAGTTTATTTCATGTAATGTTGGGAAATAAAGTAGGTACACTATTTGACAAACCTGTATTTCATCTAAAATAAACATATTCATTTTACTCAACGTTGTTTGATTAACTTACTTTGATCTCTTGTTTCTTGTCGATAAAGGTTTAAGCTAAACGGTAACAATTAAAAAAAATCTATAATAAAATATACATATATTACCTAATATATTTAAAACAATACAAAAAGGAATACACCTCTGGATATTGACAAAAGCTAAATAAAGAACCTTAAACATGGAAAAAGCTGTAGTTTCTTGAATTAAATTTTTTAATACAAATAGTTTGCAGCATATTTGAATATTGAAATACTACATATCTACTAATTATTTTTTGACTCATATTATGACAAGGTTCTGTGATTACTATCTATTTTCCATTTCTACAAAAAAATAAAATATGTGCATGGTAAAAAATCCAATCCATTCTCGACTTCTCAGTTTGTTCGGAAGAAGGCCTCGATATGGAATCTGAAGATTTCAAGGCAAGTTTACACTTTGTAGAAGCCTTTTTTTCCGCGTTGGGTTTGCAAATGGAAAATATGGTTGGGATAGCATTTGGCTTTAACTTCTTATCTCATATTTATTCCTTCCACATGCCTGGTGCAAAATGAATCTGCAAGAAAAGATAATCCGTTACTACATTGTAATGTACGCATCACTTAATTAAGCAAATAGAGGAATGACATTTGAGGAACATGTTACTTAGACTGTGTTGTACGATGCTGACTAAGCTCGAGTCAGCTAAACCAAGATTTGTGGTTAAAGAATTTCATTTAAAATACATTGCAGATAAAATGATCTAATTTGACAGCAATGTATAAAGGAGTTCAACCACCAGTCGTAGTTCAAATAAGCTGAGTTTAAGCCTCTATTTTACAACCAGGCCCTAATAACTACATAACAGTAAACTATATGATGTTAAACATGGACTGATATAGACGTTAAAGTATTTTTTGTACTTCCAGGACTAAAAGGGTTCATTTAATCCTAAGGGACTAAAGTACATTTCGACTGTGATCGTGATCACAAAGTTAATGACACTGACAACTTGTTTACTTATACTGTAACTAAGTGTTTCAAAGTAGAATAATACAATATTCAGCTGGTAAAGAAAAGCCTAATATAACCTTGTATATAAAACACGGCATGCACCTGCAATCTACTACATTCATATAAATACAAAGAGTAGAATATAACAACACTCTTTGGTGTTACAAAAAAAGAACTCGTGAAACAATCACCCTTCAACTTTACATGCCCACGTTTTTTTTAAATCACTACATTTATGATTATAATGTATTGGTGGGCCTGTAGGAGGCCTGCAGGGTATGTAAAAGCCTACTTCTGACTAAATCTTATAGATAATCTACTTTAAAACACCACTTATTTACCTACCTTGGTACCTACGAAAGCAGCAAATCTACACTTTAAAACGTAATATAACTTTAATGTCTAATTGGATATACCGAAACTATACACACAGCTTTAATAATCAGCAAAAAAATTATTAGAAAAACGCATAAGATCGCTATAAATCACAAGAACTTCTCCACAGCCGCATACGAAAACAAACCAAATTTGCTCCAAAATGGCGCAGCCAATCAGCGCGTTGACGAAACATTGTCGTCACTGTCTTGTATAAAGCCACTGTAGGTCCAACGTGCTCTGAAGCCCTCTATCGGTTTGGTCCAAAACTAACAAAAAGTGTTAAGGTTTTTAGTCCATAAGGTTGACTAACTATCTCCTTTATTCAAACAACGGTTTGGGTTTACAAGCATATGTAATCTTGCGGGTATTCAGGTATACCTAATACCTTAACGTTCGCTAACCGAAGTGATATCGAATGGTGCCGATTATTTACGAAAATGGCGTTTCAAGTAGTTTTACAAGCAGAACCCCATATAGAAATGAGACATTGTAGTTTAGAGTATATAAGTGAAAAATATATATTTTTTAAATATTTTAAAGGAATGTATAATATCTTGCTTTGTAAAGTATTCTGATCAATGGAGATATTTTATTCCTGAGATATAGAATATATGTTTTCCAAGTGAAATTTTCATCTAAATAGAGTCCCAAAAACTTTGTTGTGTTTGTATATTTAATTTGCTCAGTGCCAATAAATAAATAATGTGGTAATGTTTTTAATTATTCTTACCTTAAACACCTACACAGTATATTTGTATCTATTTAAAGAAACGTAAACCTAAACTGTGCTGTATTCTGTATATTATATAAATATAAACAATAAACACAATAGTTAGGTTAGTTTTGCTGCAAATTAAGGTTACGTAAAATGTGTATGGGGGATGGTATTTCAACAGTAGTTTTCAAATAAACGTAAATGTGCAGTTTTTACGTTAAAGGGCATGTTTACGTCTACGTATCACGATCAACTTCAACTGCCTACTTTCAGGTGGCTGTGGTTATTGTTATTTATGCCTGAGCTAGCCAGTGGCGTACGAACCCTAGGAAATTGCGATCTAAATATGGGAATTATCCAACTTTTAAATTTTTAATTCCTAGCTGCTTATTAATGCTTATTACGTAATTCGCAAAATGCAATTATTCTGTTTCTTAGGCAGATTTTAACTCTTAAATTTTCTTTTTAAATTGCAAGTTTTTCGTTTAATTTTTGTTTTTGGGGTAGCAGGACCTCCAATTCTTGTCTTGCTGCAGTGTAAAGACTTATTTTCGTGTTTTATGGTTCCAAAAAGGCCTGGTTTCAATGAATTTAAAAATTTGCCCATCAAGGAGCATAAGTATCACAGACCTGGCAAAACAAGAGACTTTATGTTTCATTCATAAAACCCCTGGAAAAGTCCTCTGTTATTGCTTGCAATGTTATTGAAGATGACTAATGGAGAGCAACTGAGTTTTTATAACGTATATTACACGGCTAGAAACTATATGTAGACTGTAAACGTTTAATAAAGTCGCCATACACAAAAAATGGTTGAATTTATAGTATATTAAACTACAAATCAAATTTATTTGTTGCTTGGGATCTTGACAACTTAGGGAATGTTGTTTAAATTGAAGAGAGTATCCTTTACCTGACCCCTGGTAGATAATAAATATATAACAATAAAGATTTGACGAAATGAATTTATTTATATATGTAGGCATGTATTATGTAAAATGAGTCACTAATTCTATATTCATTTTGATCTATATTCGTTAACAATATTATTTATTTAATTAAAACATACGACACAGAAAACCTATCATTGCCCTTTTTTGTATGTAATTTCGGCATCCTCTATATCTTCCTTTGGCTGATCTTTGTCGCCCCATCCCCATATTTTGTGACTTCCGTCCCCGGTCCTGAGCACACGTCTCTTAACCATATCTTCGGAAACCGTTTTTAGGTCGTAGGCCCATCCAATTTTCGCGAAGAAATCGATAAAACAAGTGGAAAAATTCACCATGTATTTTCCGAGTTCGGCAGTTTTATAATCCCAGGGAAAAGCGTGATGATAGTTATGCCATCCTTCTCCGAGAGCCAGTACCGACACCATAAGATTTTCTGAAGGGTTCATATATCTGAAATTAAAAAGTGAAGTTACTGATTAAAAAGTCGAAATATAGAAAAAATGTAACAGGCTTGGAACAGCTAGCTCCATTTGTTATTAATTTTCTTGGTCAAATCGTGATGTTAAAAAGTCTCTTTACAATAGGAAGCAAATGAAATAATTAGATTTAGCCTTACTTGTCATACGGTCTATCTCCCCACATATGAGCTGCTGAATTAACGAGCCACGTCGCATGAAGGGTAAATATAAATCTGAAAATGTTGATGCAGAACGAGTTCAGCCACGTTTCGTTCCAAAGTAGAACGGGAATTGGAACGGGTAACACGAAACATATCAAAGGCATCAGAATCATGTAGTATTTGTCCTGAAACCTGATGATTGGGTCTGCGTAAAGGTCAGATATGTCGAGTTTCTTTCCCTGTTGGATTACTTCGGGATGCTTTTTACACAATAGCCAGCCCATGTGGGAGAAGAAAAATCCTCGTTTGGCATTATGAGGATCGGCATCGGTTTCCGAATATTTGTGATGAACTCGATGATCCCGAGCCCATTCTATAACGGAATTCTGAAAGAGAACAATATGATATTACATAACAAGTGTTGAAAGTACTAGTTTTCAAATGAGGATGATTTAGCACCAGGCCTTAGCTGAGTGCGTACCATTTAAATTAGATGCAATATTTATTTAATACTTACTTCGAAAGCCAAGGTATTGCAAAAAGTCAGTATCAATCTGAGGGGCCACTTGGCTTTATAAGCTCGATGAGTCCACAGTCTGTGCGCTCCTGCCGTAATTCCGAATCCGGCAAGCTGATACGAAATTAGAGCTAAAATAAAGAAAAGTCGATTAATGTTTATCTATTTATTGATGAATAAAAACAAGTACACATTGGTCATATGTCTAGATCTGTCAAAAGCATTTGAGAGTGTCGATTGTGGAAGCAGTGCCATTATGGGTACTTTAAAAGGGAAGTACACACAATTCACCCTTCTCTATGTATTTTATATGAATGAGCACTGAGGGCATTTGATTAGAATTCAGTCGTGTATGCAAATGACATATCGCGTTAGCCAAATTGGTATAGGAAACAAATGTAAGATAAGTAATTATGAAGTTGATTAAGGCTCTTAAGTCATGAAATTACTCACAACAATTTTAAATCCTCGTACCTCCGAAACAATTGAAGAAAAGTAATATCAATTCAAAAAATGCAATATTTTGTATAACAATAGACAATCCAAGATGGCGGTTTTATCTGTCAACTTTGACAAGTGATTGACTTTTTATTCACAGATTCAGAACTAACGCAAAAAGTTGAATTAAAAGCGGATTAATCTATGTTGAAAAGGATTAAGACTGTTAGGAGATGAAATTACTCTCAACAACTTTAAATCCTCGTACCTCCGAATCCAGTTGAAGAAAAATAATATTAATTCAAAAAATGCAATATTTTGTGTAACAATAAACAATCCAAGATGGCGGTTTTTATTTGTCAAATTTGACTAGTGATTGACTTTTTATTTACAGATTCAGAACGGATGCAAAAGTTGCATTAAAAAGCGGAATAATCTATGTTGAAGAGGGTAGAGACTCTTAAGAGATTAAATTACTCTCAAAAACTTTAAATCCTCGTATCTCCGAAACAGTTGAAGAAAAATAATATCAATTAAAAAAATGCAATATTTTGCATAACAATAAACAATCCAAGATGGCGGATTTATCTGTCACATTTGGCAAGTGATTGACTTTTTATTCACAAATTCAGAACGGACGCAACAAGTTGCATTAAAAAGCGGAATAATCTTTGTTGAAGAGGATTAAGACTCTTAAGAGATGAAATTACTCTCAACAACTTTAAATCCTCGTATCTCCGAAACAGTTGAAGAAAAATAGTATCAATTAAGAAAATGCAATATTTTGTATAACAATAGACAATCCACGATCGCGGATTTATCTGTCAAATTTGACAAGTGATTGACTTTATATTCCCAGATTCAGAACGGACGCAAAAAGTTGCATTAAAAAGCGGATTAATCTATGTTGAAAAGGGTTAAGATTCTTAAGAGATGAAATTGCTATCAACAATTTTAAATCCTCTTATTTCCGAAACGGTTGAAGAAAAGTAATATCAATTCAAAATATGCAATATTTTGTATAACAATAGACAATCCAAGATGGCGGATTTATCTGTCAAATTTGACAAGTGATTGACTTTTTATTCACAGATTCAGAACGGACGCAAAAAGTTGCATTAAAAAGTGGGATAATCTATGTTGAAGAAGGTAGAGACTCTTAAGAGATGAAATTACTCTCAACAACTTTAAATCCTCGAATCTCCGAAACGGTTGAAGAAAAGTAATATCAATTGAAAATATGCAATATTTTGTATAACAATAGACAATCCAAGATGGCGTATTTATCTGTCAAATTTAACAAGTGATTGGCCTTTTATTTACAGTTTCAGAACGGACGTAAAAAGTTGAATTATAATGCGGGATAATCTATGTTGAAGAGGGTAGAGACTCTTAAGAGATGAAATTACTCTCCACAACTTTAAATCCTCGTACTCTCTACAACTTTAAATCCTCGTATTTCCGAAACGGTTGAAGAAAGGTAATATCAATTCAAAAAATGCAATATTTCGTATAACAACAGACAATCCAAGATGGCGGTTTTATCTGTCAAATTTGACGAGTGATGGACTTTTTATTCACAAATTCAGTACGGACGCAAAAAGTTGCATTAAAAACAGGAATAATCTATGTTGAAGAGGGTTAAGACTCTTAAGAGATGAAATTACTCTCAACAACTTTAAATCCTCGTACCTCCGAAACGGTTAAAGAAAAGTAATATCAATTTAAAAAATTCAATATTTTGTAAATCAATAGACAAGCCAAGATGGCGGTTTTATCTGTAAAATTTGACAAGTGAATGACTTTTTATTCACAGATACAGAAAGGACGCAAAAAGTTGCATTAAAAAGCGGAATAATCTATGTTGAAGTGGGATAAGACTCTTAAGAGATGAAATTACTCTCAACAACTTTAAATCCTCGTATTTCCGACACGGTTGAAGAAAAGTAATATCAATTCAAAAATGCAATATTTTGTATAACAATAGACAATCCAAGATGGCGGTTTTATCTGTCAAATTTGACAAGTGATTGACTTTTTATTCACAGATTTAGAACGGACGCAATAAGTTTTATTAAAAAGCGGATTAATCTATGTTAAAAAGGTTTAAGACTCTTAAGAGATGAAAATACTCTTAACAAATTTAAATCCTCGTATCTCCAAAACAGATGAAAAAATATAATAACAACAAGTTGCATTAAAAAGCGGATTAATCTATGTTGAAAAGGATTAAGACTCTTAAGAGTACTCTCAACAACTTTAAATCCTTTTATCTCCGAAACAGTTGAAGAAAAATAATATCAATTCTAAAAATGCAATATTTTGTATAACAATAGACAATCCAAGATGGCGGTTTTATCTGTCAAATTTGACAAGTGATTGACTTTTTATTCACAGACTCAGAACGGACGCAAAAAGTTGCATTAAAAAGCGGAATAATCTTTGTTGAAGAGTGTTGAGCCTCTTAAGAGATGGAATTACTCTCAACAACTTTAAATCCTCGTATCTCCGAAACAGTTGAAGAAAAATAATATCAATTAAAAAAATGCAATATTTTGTATAACAATAGACAATCCAAGATGGCGGATTTATCTGTCAAATTGGACAAGTGATTGGCTTTTTATTTACAGATTCAGAACGGACGTAAAAAGTTGCATTAAAAAGCGGGATAATCTATGTTGAAGAGGGTAGAGACTCTTAAGAGATGAAATTACTCTCAACAACTTTAAATCT
>MU183582.1:43264-99464 GCA_016904865.1 Pissodes strobi
TAGGGTAGCACAAAAACGTTCGGATGGTTGTTAGGTTAGCCGTAACAATATGTATAAATACTCGGCTCGAAAGAAGAAAGATGATCCAGAAAAAATCATCAGCGATCCTCCTTAAACTCCAACACGAGAGAGATAAATATAACTCCTACATAGAACGAAAACTCCAACCTGTAGAGACGCTGAAAGATCCTATCCCAGAAAATAACCAAGACATCCAAACCTCAGTGAAACAAGTATGCTCACTACAAAAAGGCAGGCCATCAAAGCTTAGTGCAACCACAATAAATCTGCAAAAGACTCGAAGAGAGATGGATAGAGATTCAGCAGACTATCGAATCATTGACAAGCAAGTAAAGAGAGAAATAAGAAGTGATCTAAGCAACCTTAGGTAAGACCAAGATCATAGAGCAAGCTATTGAAGACAACCTTAACATGAAGAAATTGCAATTGAATATGACAAGAGGAAAACAGACCATACGAAAATGAGAAACGAACAGGGAACAGTAGTGTATGAGAAGCAGGAGATCGTGACCATCATCCAAAACCTCTACCGAAAGCTCTACAGACTCAGACCAACAGATATAGCAGAACACAAATTCTAAATGTGGAATCGGAGGAAGTACCGGAGATGGATACATCCGAACTAGAAGAGGCACTAAGATAATATGAAAAACCGCAAGGCTCCAGGAGAAGACCACATTACGGCAGAAATGCTGAAAGAAGGAGGAGCAACAGTGAAAAAACAATTCGCATCCTGCCCAATAAGTGTCTGGATGAGGGCCGCATCCCAGAAGCATGGAGAAACGCCGAGGTCATAATCCTATTTAAGAAAGAAGACTGTAGCAACATCGAAAATTACAGGCCCATCAGCCTCCTATCTACCTTGTATAAATTACTTAGCAAGATCCTGACCAGACGCCTGAGTCAAAAACTAGACTTCTATCAACCGATAGAACAAGCGGGATTCAGAAGAGGATATATCCAGACTGTGCGGACACTGATGGAGAAATGTAGGGAGAATACAATGTCCCTCTTCACCTGGAGTTTGTCCACTATCAAAAGGCATTTGACTCGATAGAAGAATGGGCACTACTAATTGAATTGGATAAGGCTAGGGGCGACTCCCGATACTCCACTCTTATCAAGAACTGCCACTTTTCACGTGAAGATTACGTAAGACTTTAACACAGAAAAAATTCCCATAAACAAAGGAATTAGGCAAAGAGACTCAATATCCTCAAAACTTTTTGGATTGGCAGTCAAAAGGCATTAACATTGACGGGAGGTACTTGAGCCATCCACGTTTTGCAGACGACATTATCCTATTTAGCAATGATCATGAGGAGCTCACCAACATGTTAAAGGAGATAAAAGAAGCATCACAAGCAGTGAGGCTTAAGATGAACTTAGGTAAGACCAAGATCATGAGTCCTTATAATATCCAAGTCACCATAGACAACATTAATATTGAAACAGTGGCCATAAAATAAAGTTAGGGAGTGAAAACCAAACGATGGAGATTGCAAGAAGGGTGCGCCTCACCTGGGCAAAGTATGGTACTCTCTCTCACATCCTAAGAAATCCTAGAACTCCAATTAATCTAAAGCGGAAGGTGTTTGAGAGCTGCATCCTACCGGTCATGACGTATGGCCTTGAGACTATGACCTTCACACAAAAAAGTGCCAATCGCTTGAGAATGTGTCAGAGGGCCAGCGAACGTTTAATGCTGGGTATTACCTTTAGGGAGAGAATAAGGAATGATGACATTAGGAAAAGGACAGGAGTCACAGACGTCATGGAAACGGTAGAAAGGAATAAGTGGAGATAGATGGGCTGGGCATGTGGCAGGGGACAGTGTTAAGTGGACCAGAGCCATTATCCAATGGCGACCTAGGGAAACCCCAGACGAGGTGGAGGGACGACATCCAGAGACACGCGAGGAAAAACTGGATCCAAACCGTCCAAGATCGACACCACTGGATACAATTGGAAAAGGCTTACGTTCAGGAGTGGACAGAAATAGGCTGATATGATGATGATGAAATTAGCTGTACTATACCATGATCTAGAACTATACCTAACATCAGAAATGTGGCCAAAAGGTACAATTGTCAATCATTTTCTCAATCTCCGGCGCCTGATAGGGGTGAAACACCAGAGAAGATCAAAGATTAGTTTAGAGCAACATGGACCATCAAGATTTCTAAGGATTTTACATGTTAATGTCCGATCAATAAAATACCTCAACTAGAAACATTTGCTATAGAAAAAGATATTGACTTAATTTATATCACAGAGCACTGAATGACACAGGTAGAAATGGAATCATTTCATCTGGATGGTTATGTGATTGGAGGATTTTTTGCAAGGTCTCAATTTCCTGGAGGAAGCACAATGCTGCTGGTTAAAACTAATCTAGGGCCTAGTTTTAGGAATGTACTGGTAAAGGTGTGTTTTTTCAAAATTTTATTTTTTTTTATGTAGACCTCCTTAGGTTGTTTTGACGCTTTCTTGGACTCCTTGGAGGGTGTGATGGCGTCTCTTGGTCTGGATAAGTGTATTGTGGTGGCGGGGGATTTCAATGGGCACCTGAAGCACACAAAATTTTATTCCTAATGAAAGAAGCTACGTGAGTATTATTGCTAAACTATAACTAGTGGCCCAGTCCTAAAATGGGGCCACCGGTGGTGTGGCGTCCCTATTTTCCACATGTTTTGAAAAATAGGCTCCGGGGGCGAAGCCCTAAAATGAGGCCCCAGGGTGGCGAAACTCTAAAATGAGGCCCCAGGGGGGCGAAACTCTAGAATGGGAGAGTCCCATTTTTTACAGATTTAGGAATGGAAACCCGGGGGGGGGAGGGCGAAGCCCTAAAATTGGTCTCCAAGCCTTAAAAGGGGGCCCGGTATGAGAGTCTCATTTTCTACAGTTTTGCAAAAAGGGACTCCTGGGGGGTGAAGCCTTAAAATTGGGCCCCCTTTTTCAGAGATCTGGGAATGGGAACTCTGAGGGCGAAGCTCTAGAACAGAGACGAAGCCCTTTAATCTAAATACCCGAATAAGCGTGTGAAAAGTATACTTTACAAACGGCGTGTGCAAAGTATACTTTTCACACGCTGTTTGAAATATCCAGTTTTCAAGAGCAGTTGTCAGTGCGTTTTTGTCCATTTTCAGGGCAGTCGTAGAAAATAGTTATTTATGCAACAAGTGTGTAAAGTGATCCTTTTTTTATGAATGGGAATATTGACAATCCCATGAATAAAAAAAGAGTACTTTACACATGCGTAGCATACAAAATTTTTCCTACTACCGAAAAATATACGAAAAAATTTAAATATTATTAAATTACTTTACTTTACGTAAATTATTTTACGCACTAGTGCGTAAAATATATTAATTTATGCATTGCCCTAAATGTCAAAAAATATGTCAGATTTACTTTACGTACTAGTGCATAAAATAACTTATTTTATGCACTGCACATTAAAAAGGCCTATTTTACGAATCTTAGGGAGTGCGTAAAGTGAGTACTTTACGCAGGGTAGTAGAAAAAAGATATTTTCTACTACCGAAAAATATATGAAAAAACAAAAATATTATCAAATTACTTTACGCACTAGTGCGTAAAGTAAATTATTTTACGCACTAGTGCGTAATATATATTATTTTACGCACTGCCCTAAATGTCAAAAATATGTCAGATTTACTTTACGCACTAGTGCGTTAAATAACTTATTTTACGCACCTCACATTAAAAAGGTCTATTTTACGAATCTTAGAAAGTGCGTAAAGTGAGTATTTTACGCACGGTAGTAGAAAAAATATTATAGTGAATTTAAAAAGGTATACAGGGTCTGCCCAGATTTGGTTACCAAATGGGAAACTTTTTTATTTTTGATTTTATGAGAAAAAGTTATTCTTGATAAAAGTTGGTGCTTGGAAAAAAAACTAATTTTGACAATTCTAAATTTAGCATAAGTTATACAGGGTGCTTAAAAAATAAAAAAATTTAGGTTAAAAAAACAAAAATTTTGTAATATCGGAAAACCTTCTGCAGATAAATAAAGTTCCTATTAAGGCAAAAATAAAAGTCAAATATAATTTTTTTCCAAAAGTGCATCATTGCTGTTAAAATTAAGGCCAAATTTAAGAAATGAAGATTTTTTCATCATTTTTTCAATAATCATCATGAATTTTCTACGCAACAGTGCCCTATAGGTCAGAACTATGTAAAGCCAAAATTTTAGGTAATAATTTAATAAATTCCTCAAATAACTCAAATAAACAAATGTGGAGTATTATAAACAACAAGATAAATGTTAACAGCAAAGTTCTTAACGCAAATGATTTTCATATTTTTTTTAAGCATAGCACAGAAACTTATAGATAAAATACCTGCCTCTATTTTGAATCCTATAGATAATCTAATCAACTTGAATGTATTGGAACAGTTTTCAATTAGGGGAGTAAGTTTTGTTCAGGTCCGGGACATCATTATCATTGATGATTTAAAACTGTGTAGCTTTAATGATAAGCTGATCAAATGCATTAAAAATCAGATTGTTGTTCCCTTAACACTGCTTATAAATCAGTGTTTCACGCATAGTGTTTTTCCACATGTTCTTAAGGTTGTCCCACTATTTAAAAAAGGAGATCAGGACACTATCCCGAGAGCTATCGCCCAATATCTCTTCTTCCGGTAGTGTTCAGGGTCATGGAGAAATGAAAGTCAGCACAGATTGTCAATAATGGTGTTTTTGATAGTTGATCTGATGCAAAGTATATTGGACACTTTTCATAACTATCAGTACAACACGGTCTTGTTTTGTGATTTAATCAAATCCTTTATTCATGCTAAATAAATAATATATGCTTATACACGTCATTTATCATGACCATTGTCTTCATGAGTGGGAAAAGAATTTAGATTATTTTTTACATACACAAGGTTCTCATAAATGTACTGTGAAGAAATCGTGAGAATACCGAGCTCTGCGAAGGCTCTTCTACAATCTTCCCTATACTGTAGTCCGGCTATTACTCTAACCATTCTTCTCTGGAGTTGGAAAACCCTAGATGTTCCAGCTGAATGTCCCCATACTAGCAAAGCATAACTTATATGCGAGTGAAACAGGGAGAAACAAGCTGTTCTTAACCCCGGAAACACAAGCCGACAGGTTCCTCAAAGCGAAGATACTCCTGTTGAACCTCGCGCAGAGACACTCCACATGACCACCCCACTGCAGTCTTGGATCCAACTTCACCCCGAGAAACCCAACAGTATCCACTCCCTGATTCACTCCCACATCAGGTCTCAGGGAAAACACAACTCTTTGCGTCTTGCTCTCATTCATTAACAATCTGTTCTCTAAAAACCATAATAATTCTGCTCTCCTTTTTGCTTCATCTGTCTGAACGAGCACAGATTGGAGACTCTCAGAAGCAAGAGACACTATGGTATCATCGGCAAAGAGTATGTAGTTTGCTTGATTATCAGCATTAGATAGGTCATGTATATATATCAGAAAAAGGATAGGCTCTAAAACCGATCCCTGCGGAATATCAACTACCCTCTCCCCCGACAACACCCCAGCAGCCCTTACCACCTGCTTCCTTTCTGCAAGGTATGATCCCAATAGTGCAATACTTTCCTTACAGAACAGAATGATCAAGACAATCAAAAGCTTTTGTAAGGTCGCGAAAAAGCATAGAGCTGTAATGACATTTGTGATATGCTTCAGTTATGAAAGAAATAAGATCTAGAATTGCATTGCTTCTGAAACCGAATTGCTTTTCAGAGAATAATGCATTGCTTTCAAAACAGTCAACCATTTGGAAAGAGAGACTTTTCTCCACTATTTTAGATATTATATGTAATAGAGAAATGGGCCTATAATTTTCTGGCTTGTCTTTGTCCCCCTTTTTGAATATCGGTATTACAATGGCTTTTTTAAGATCTGAAGGGAACAAAGACTCTTGAGTGCACAAATTTATTAATTTTGTAAGGGGACTTAGGATGATATTTTTGACACTTTTTATTAGTTTAACATTTAGACCGAAACAGTCACGACTATTTTTGTTTTTTAGGCCGCTAATTATGTCCCGTACTTGATTAAAGGTAACTGGTGAAAATTTAAATTTAAATTGATTCAGTGTCGAGATTGTGTGTGTTTGATTCTGGTATTTGCCTGTCTTTAACTAAGAGTTGTGCAACTCCAGAGAAGTAGTTGTTAAAGGTGTCAGCAGAAATGTTACCGTCACTCTGCTTTTGCTTTTTGCCCCTGTTAACATTTATAATTTCCCACATACTTTTTATAGGGTTGCTTGATGTTGCTATATGCCTATCATTTGCCCTAATTTTAGCATTTTTAAGTAAGGCCCTCGACTGAGTAGATCATGGAATCCTCTTGAAGGAGATGAAATGTTACAACTTTTGCCCAAATAGTATCAACCTTTTAAAATCATACCTTGAGGGTAGCCGTCAGTGTGTGCGTTATGCTGTGCAATAAGTATTGGGGTACCCCAGGGCTCGATTTTGGGGCCCATACATTTTCTAATCTACATATAAATGATTTACCACTTATAGACCAACAATCACCGATGATACGACAGTGTCTGTATGTGCTGATACATTAGAGGATTCCCTAGAGGGTTCTGTGGTTGCACAGAAGGTGGCTCAAGACTGGTTTAACTCTAATAAACTTCTTCCAAATATTGAGAAAACAACAAGGATGGTCTTTTCGATGAAGGAGCTCCACCAAATAAATTCCAATATAGATAGTGTCAGATTTCTTGGGGTGTCTGTTGACCCTAAGCCCCTAAGCTGCAGTGGAGCATGCATATTAGCATGGTGACTGTAAGGTTAGCTAGTGATATTTTTGTTCTTAGAAATCTAGCTGTCACAATAATAATAATAGCCTACTACTAGCTCACTTTGCGTATGCTATCATTGCCTGGGGTCATGCGGCTGATGCTCGGCGTGTTTTTGGCCTGCATAGAAAGGCGGTGAGAGTGTTGAGTGGACGGTAGAGTGTCTTTCGGGAATCTAGGCATACTGACCATTCCTTCTATTTACATTCTAGAGAACCTGCTCTATGTTAGGAAAAATCCTGATGTCTATGTAAGGCACCGAAGTGTGCATGAGTATAAAACCAAGGGAAGGGATGCTTTGGTGCCTATCTATTGGCGTCTGGGAAGGTGTCACGATGGCCCGTTATGTTTTTTAACAGACTTCCAACTGGGATTAGAGACTTGCCACTTAAGCAGATTTTAATTAGAAATTGTTTTTATTACTTGGAGGAATTTCTTCAGTTTGATTTTAATGTGTAGTATGTACATTTGTACATGAAATTACTGTCACAGTTGTCATCGTCTATGTGTTTATGTTGCTTAAATCTAAGTATATTTTTTGCTTAAATCTAAGTATATTTTTAAATATTTTGCATTTAATGTTTTTGGTCGATTGACAGTTCTATGTGAAGTCGATATACCTAAATTTTATAATTATATTGACTAAAAATTAGGTTGCATTTTGTGACAATGGCATGAATAAATTTTGATTTGATTTGATTTGATTAAAAAATTTGTTATAATTTAGGATTTGCTGTGACCTAAAAAATGTTAAAATTGACAGCTGTCAAAATTATTCGGAAAAGTTTTCATTAATGTCCTCTTACTCCATCAGTGGCGTGCCCTTACATAACCAAATCATAGCCGGAGGGATTTTAATTAATATATTTTAAAAGCTACAAAATTTTAAAAAGCGCTCAATGACTTTGCTGCCCCGTTATAAGGCATCCGCACATTTGACTACACTTCTTATTCATCTAACGATATAATAACGTAAGATAATTTTATATAGAAATATCAAAAATCAACGATAACAATAAAATATTTCGCCGAAAAACTGAATGCGGAATCATAAAAAGTAGGTACCCACCTGGTTCAAATATGTCCAAATTTCGTTTTAAAAATATGTGACGTATTTGCCCATAATAATACAATAAAACAAATTATCGTGTGCAATAAAAATGTCTTAAGGTTGACTAATATGGCGCGCACTTGGTAAACAACCATTAACGAGCTAAGCATCGGTCATAATAAAAAATAATAGCTTTAAAAAAAATTACCTTTTATTTTTCCCGGCCGAATAATATGTTTGAAGATTAGTTTCGAGTAGAATCAGTGTTCCATTGATGGGTCGTCTTGAGGCTCAGACCAAGTACACACTCTAAAAATGAGCACTTAACTAACAGGATTAATGGATTCACAAAGCTAATTTATAACTTCGAGGTTAGCGCATGCAAATTTCATGCTGATGATTGTTACGTAAGCATGCCATGCTTAAATATATTGTGTATAAGTTACTGATTGCAGTGTGCGTGAGTGATAGCAAATTTGTTTATATTGTTTCCAAATAATTTCCGTCTTTGGAATAATTGCTTCGGTTATAAGAACACGTTGTCGGAACGTATACCCAGAGGTGTATGGATGGTTGGCTTCAATCTGATTAATTAGAGAGGTTAAATTAATCAGATTTATGCATGTATATATAAGGTGGTCCAAATGTTTACAAATAAGCAAAAAAATCCATAGAAACTTGTGTCTGAAAATGTCCTATTTCGGATATAAAGGGCATTGAAAAAAATCGTTTTTTTTTTTAATAATTGCTTCTCAACAGCGGTGTTATAATATTTTAAAAACAACGGCACTGCTTTTCTGCAATTTTTAGTAGTATATCCAAAATCTGAATATCCAATATACAGGGTGTCCGGAAACTGGAGTGATTCTACATAAGAAAACATGAACATTTTTTCATGTGAACCTGGGTCCGGAAATGCATGGTTTCCACGATACAGGGTGTTTTTTATTAATATCTTAAATATCCCTTTACTTATTTTGTTGAAGTTTGGTAGTGATCTGTAGTAATAAGGGACTCATTTAGCCGTAATTAGATTAAAAATATAAAGTTCAGTGGCGGGTGCACCACTGTCTTTTTTAAACATTTTATATCTTTTTCAAATCAAATCAAATCAAAAGGTCTATAGACAATAGACAATTTTATTCATCTTTTCAGCTATACAGGTAGATAAGACATGTCAATAAATGGGATGATCAATCCCATCCGAAGTAAATTACACAAGTAAAAAACTCATTATTAATGCACTTAATGTGCAATTTCAACATGAAAAAAATACATAACATAAAATAAAAACAAAAAAATGCAATACATCATAAGTAATTAGAACAAACAAATACATACAGAGTAAAGTTTAAAAGTTTAAAAGCATTTAACATCCCCCCAGTATAAAAGCTTCAAATTCAGCTACAGAATAGAAAGTTTCATTTAAAAGTATAGCTTTAATTTGTTTTTTAAAAAGTGCTAAAGTTTCAATTTTTTTAATATTTTCTGGCAACAAATTAAACAATCTGCAACCTAAGTAATGACTAGTTTTTTTAATGTATTCATGATTATGTCTTTCGATACAAAACTTTTCCCTATTACGTGTCTGATAACTGTGATAAAAACCATGCGAAATAAAGTCCTCCCGATTCTGATAAATATATACTAAAAGTTTGTATATATAAATGCTTGTTACTGTAGTTAAGTCACCACAACCTGTGGGAATCGGCCATTCAGCATGAAACCGAAGCCGTGTGACTGCCCACTCAGCAGATGCACCGATGGGAACTAGATTTAAGCAATGTAATGTAATTTACCTCCTAAGAGAAATTTTATGTATGATCATTCTCTATGTAGCTATTGTCAAGTTAAGTCAAATTGTAGTTAGCTTCTAATAAATAATTTTTAAAAAGAGATTTTTGAAAGTTAAATACTTAAGTGGCGCAGTCGGTAGGATTCTGCGGTAGTGTTCATCAGAAAACGACCAGAATCTTCAGGCCAGATCCACTACTTGGGTTATCCAGCCCTTCAGCGCAATCAAAGGAACGAAGCTACAGCAGACCAGACAAACCAGCGAGAGAATCGGGAAGGAAGCGGAGACTACAGCAAACTGTAAGTGCCATTCCTTTCGTTTCCTTTTGACCCTCTGTATAAGGTACTCGGAAGGTATAGATAAGCAATTTAATTTTAATTTCAGTCTATTGGAGACAAATTTTCGCAGTCTATTGAAGACAATTAGGTTAGTGAATTAATCAATCAAAGAATTTTATTTTAATTTTTCAATCGAAATAAACGAAAAATAATAATTATTAAATAAAAAAAAAATAATAATTTTATGAACGAATTAGACGATCTCGTAGAGAAACTAAATTCGTTGAGTTTCAAGAAAAACAGTACTGCAAGTACAACACTAGAATCAAGTATTAATAGTACCGCAGGTACAGCGATTATAGACGAAATTATATCTAGTACTGCAAGCACAGATATAATTGGCAGCATGCCTAACGGAAACGAAGATAATCAAGTTAGAAATAATATGAATTGGAATCTTTTTAAATCTAAATTAGACAATATCAAACCGTATGATGGCGATAGTAACACTCTAAACAAATTTATTTTAAAATGCGAGAACTTAATAAGATCTTATGCCGTATTAAACGATGATCAATTGAGTCAGCATATTTTTGACTGTTTACAGGAAAAACTAATCGGAAAAGCCGAAATTTTAGTAGGAAATAGATCCGAATTGACAATTTGGAATGATTTAAAATTAGCTTTAATACAATGTTTTGCTGATAGGAGAGATTTAGATTGTTTAGTACAAGAATTAACGCGAACGAGACCCTACAAGGGAGAACATTTATTAAATTTTGGTAGCAGGTTGCAATTATTAAGAAGTAGTGTAATACAACGTATTAGCAATGATAATACTCTTGATCAAAACCAAAAACTTTGTCATATAAATCTATACGACAAAACAGCGCTCAACACTTTTATAGCAGGTTGTTCAGGAATTCTGAAAAATAACATGTATATTAGAAAACCAGACTCTCTGGAAGATGCTATGGGTTATGTAGCCGAATTTGAAAATTTTGAACGATTATATGTAAATTTAGGACAAATAACGGGAAATCCTAATAAAATAAATAACTCTATTAATAGACCATTTAATCATCAAAATCCCCAATATTTTCAGTCGCAGACACACGCAAATTTCCAATCAAATTTTAATCGCGTGAACCCAAATTTTGGTAACCAAATACAATCTAATATGTCTTTAAAACTAGTGTTGCCGTCGAGACGAGACGAGACGAGAATAGGCCTTCTCTCGTCTCGTCTCGTCAGCCGAGAGAAAATATGTCTCTCGTCTCGCCGAGAGAACGCTTTCTCTCGCTCGAGAGAACCCTTCTCTCGTCTCGTCTCGACCCTCTCGTAAATACTAAATATTCATTTTAAAAAAGCATAAAACATAACAAAATATACGGGGTTAAAGGGGGTTATTCCTTGGGTTATTTTATGAATTAAAAGTATATATTAACATAGGTCCGTTCTTTATCCACAGGGTGTTAATTTTAAAAATCGTTTTTGTTTAATATTTTATGCATTTCTTGGCGTATTACCTTGAAAATTGGCATACGGGGGTTTCTTGATATGAAAAATCAGATTATTGACACATTCTTATTCTGGCCGATAGAGCTTTAAAAAGAAGACAATATGTATTTAAAATTATTTAAATAATAGATTTTTTTAATTGCTTCTTTTTAATTTTATTTTTATACTTTAAATTTTACAATAAAAAGTTTAAAGATTTATTTAAGCTGTAGCTTTCTACGTGTTCATTGTGTACAATTTATAGTAACCTTATTTTTTTAAATGCTGTTAAAACATTTTTTTAATTCAATGCAACGTATTTTTAAGCAATCTGCAACACCCTGTATAGAAAAATATGTATTGTGCACAAACTACCTCTCAAACGCTATAGCTTTCCAGTCAAAATTTTGTTCTACACAGTGGCACAAAAAAGTTGAAGGGGGTGGACATTATAAAAAATCACCCTGTACAACCAACACTAGGTTTTGTTAATTTTTTTTATTTTGGTTGTTTCTTAACATAATCCTTTTTGCTGCCGTCCAAAGCGAAAAGACCGTAACTGCATAAAAACTCAAAATTGAGTTATTGTCTTATTTGGACATCTAATGGATTAATCTATATTCTTAGAAATGGAGAGCACTGCAGTTCAGTCCTTTCTATTTGTTTTTCGTTATTGAAATTTACCGTAACTGCAAAATTGCTATGGTCTACAATGCGAAAATGCGGTAACTGTTCAATGCCAAACGAAAAGACCGTATCGGGGCCGTCGGCGTGCTCAGTTACGGCTTTTTCTCTTTGAAAACCTATCTTACCGCCTTTTCGCTTTGCACGGGTGTTTATTGTATGCCTGCCTTTCAAAGCGAGGGAATGCTTCGTTATATTATCGCATTGTTATTTATGCTTGTGTAGTGTTTTAATTCAATTGAATTCGATGGAAAATTAAAATCCGCATAAAAGCCTTATAAGATGTCCTTATTATACAGTAGATCCCAGCGTATACTAGCTTTGACTCAACAAGGAAGTAACAAGGATAATACGAGCAGAGATCATACGTGGCATGAGCTAGACAAAAATTTGGCCGTATCTGTGTGTATCTCACTATCGTAGGGAACATGCGCCAAATGTTCGCTATCTAAGCAGTGATATCACCATTACGCTCTTGTTTAATTTATTTAAAATAAAAATGTCCAGATACTAAAGGTTCGTATGAAACTTACCGAAAAAATGTTAAAAGTAAAACATATCATTTGGTAAATTGGCTCATGAAGAGTGCGACCTTTGCGAGTCATTTTATCTTCATCCTCACAGCGAAGATAGCATGAAGTATAAAAGAGACGCAAAACAAATTATCGTACTTATCAAAACAAAAACTGGGCACTGTTTACTTTTTTGAAAATCAGATTTTATTTTGGGCCCGGCTACACTTTTATGTCGGCCGACAGCAATCAGGTGGAGCTTTCCGTGAAAAGAAAGCAAAATTATTTGATTTTGATGATTTTGTAGAAGCCATTGGTCATCAGCTCAAAAATTAAACCAGAAGTACCAAATCGTCCATATCTATCAGACATCGTCCAAATTATTGCTGAACGAGGCGAGTTAACCTTAAAATATAAAACTTTTTTGAACAAGAACATACCCTGGATTGTTTAATGGAAAAGGTCATGATTAAACTCACTCTTAAGTAAACTACATACTCTATGAGCGCCCAATGGATTTCTAGAGAAAAAAAGCAAACCCTTTTAAGAGTTATAAATGCGATCATTCCAGAAAATAGAAAAAAATATTGGAACAACTTTTCTATTTTTAACGATGTGTCTTCTGAATCGTCATAAGGCCCAAATTATTATTATTTTATTATATGTAACTATTTTATTTATTATTATTACTATCATTATTATTATTATTATCATTATTATTATTATTATTATTATTATTATTTTTAATCATCTCTTTATATAAACATGTTTTGTGCAACAAGAATATATTAAATAGTTTAGATTCCTATTAATTATTTACCTATAATGCAATTTGGCTTAGTAAATGTGACCAAAAAGTTTAAACGTTGCACAGCAATTACACCGTAACGGTAAGAATCATACACATACGGCCTAGTCGCTTAGTAGAAGATAGCATTTTGTCATGCAGGCTTCTCAGCGATTAGGCCGTAAGTGATTTCCTAGCCACAAGAGAAAAATCTCCATTAATTTTTTAATAAAAATCGATTTATTTAAACTTAGTTACACATGAAAAGTCAGAAAAAATATTTACAAAAAAGCTGCAGTAAAAAACAGCATAAAAATTTTAAACGCGATTATCTCAGTTTCGCGCATATTGCAGTTACGGCGATTTCGCTTTGGACGGCAGTTTGTGCCTTTAAAATGAAAATAAATGTTTAAGATTGGCGTTTTATTAATTTTTAGAAACAGGTAAGACAACAAAGGTAAGTAAGTGTGCGGCACATTTTCAATAACACATATTTATGGAAATGTAACTCCCTCGATTTATATTGTGAACTGTATGATAAATAGGATTCTTCTGGTTCTTAGAAAAAATAATTTAAATTTCGATTTAAATTTGAACCCTTTTTGAAAATATATTAGAATTTAAATTTAATTACAATTTTTATATTACAGCAAATTGGCAAGATCTCTATTGTTGTTCTTATTTCTAAAAACCGCCTACTTTACACCTCACGGTTGTTAGGGCAAGCGCATTAAAGAATAGAATACTATTTTTATTAGCGCGATCATAAATTAGAATTTATACAAGTTACAATAGTATCTAAATAAAAAGAATATAAAAAAGGTAAATGAAAATGTTTCCAAAATTAAGATTTTGGAAAAAGGGAATATTACTACATAATAGTATATTGTGTAACTAGGCGGAAAAGCAAAACATTCCTGGACGACTGTGGTAGTTGCTGGACGAGGCGCAGCCGAGGCCAGCAACACAGGAGTCCAGGAATGTGCTTTTCCTACGAGTTGCACATACTATTTTTTATCCGATCGAAATTAATTAGAATACGTACTTATACAAATAAAGCCAAATATTACTGTAAATAAAAACGTGTTTTAAATTTAAACTCAACATAATATCAAGTTTTGAATCGAGCGAGCTTGAAGTTTATTACGTAGCTACGGAAACGGAAACTAGAGCTAAATGTTACTTTTGTTAGACGTCAGATCTGACAAACAAGGCGTTTGAATATGACAGAAATGTTACATTCCCGGCCTAGGACGGGAATGTTATATTCCCGGACTGTTATTTTCTATTCTTGTACAGTTATTGCATGTTGCCAAGCAACGAATACAATATACTGGAATCATGACTTTTGCGGTGATAAAACACATCGGAAAGGTGTCGTTTTTCGTCCGATCGGATAAAAACGATTTTTTTACTGATGAAATTGAAAAAAAAAAATCTTTCATTTTTTTAATGCGAAGGCGATACTTTATTTTTAAGGTCTTATCGAGTAAGTAAGATTCCAGAATATTTTGTTCTTATTCTTATTATTATTTCAAACAAAATGGCAACGTTTTAAACATTTACATTGTTGAGATTCTACAGAATCAAAATGGTTTAAAATTAAAAAAAAACAACTTGCACATTCCCTATCTTATTTTATCCTATCCTATAAGATCTTGCCCTATTAGATCTTAGATCCTACACTTTTAAGAGTAATCGCATAATATTTACAAACCCTTTTTTTATTTCCCATGTTAAACCCTTTTGATTCTAGAGCATGTCAATAATGCAAAAATGTAATAAAAAAAAAATGGAGACATTTCGTTTTGGAGGCTTATATGAATCTAATATTTTGGCATCATAAGGTATTCGATAACACGTTCCAAATAAGGTATCACAATATCCCATTTGTATTTCTTTTCAATGACCCCCACCCTTTTTCACCCTTAAAAAACCCTAAGGGCCGGTTTCTCAATAACGAGTTAGGTTTAACCCGCGGGTTTTCTATAGAAAAATCGAGGGTAACTCGCGAGTTAAGAGTTAACTCGACATTGAGAAACCGACCATAAGTGTAGAAAATGTGTATGCTAACTCCGAATTTAATACAATAGGTATCACCAAATTACTTATGTATGAAAAATCATAAAGATGTTTTGTTTTTTTTTCATTATTATGCCAATTTTGGTCAAGAGATCGAGAGAAAAAGGAGAAATTCTCGACGAGAGATCATCTTTCTCTCGTCTCGTCTCGAGGTTTCATTTGAGAGAAAATACCTCTCTCGTCTCGTCGAGACGAGACGGGAGACAAGAATCTCTCGTCTCGACGGCATCACTATTTAAAACCTTCATGGCCCTCACAACCTATAAATATTCAACCGAAACAAATGCCGACCAAACGTTATCCAACCAATAATCGAGAAGTATTTGGACCACCTCGTAATTTATTCAAGCCAAATCAAACTCCGCCAAATCAACTTCCAAAACCAACTCATATGTCAATTGTATCTAGAAATACAAATGGATTCACTATGATAAATCCCCAAAATCATACCTTTTCTAGGCCAATTAATCAATATCAAAGGCAAGTTCAACCATATCAAAATCCAAAATACGTTTTCGAAGAACTTTATTCAAATGAATTCGAGGAAGATGAATCAAATAATTTCTCAAACTCATATTCCGATACTTATTGTGACGAAATTCAATATGAAGAACAAAATCCTATAAATATCAATAATCAAATCGATTATGACGATAATGCCCAAATAGAACAAATTCACGATTTATCTGTAAACGATAATAATGAAAATTTTCTAGACCCAGGCCCATCAAAACCACAAGCCTGACGGAAATTAATATTTCCTCTAGTAACGCTTTACCATATATACAACTTGAATACCCGAAAATAAAATTATTAATCGACACAGGCAGTTTTCGTTCTATTCTAAGACCTACAGTGGCTGAACAATGTTTCCCACAATGTATTTATCGTTCTCAAAATATTATCAAAACCGCCATAGGAAGTGAAAATACCCAATTTCAAGCCGATATTCCAATTTTTCTAAAATATGGTAATAATCACGAAATCAATTTTATTCTTTTTGACTTTCATGACTTTTTTGACGAAGTTATAGGACTAACTGACTTAAAGAACATGAGTCTAAATATCGATCTAATTAATCAAAGATTGATTGGACCTGATATCGAAATTCCATTCAAATATAGAGAAAATTTGGAAACAGATTTTTTCTATCACTCTTAATCCAAACGAAAAAGTACTAAAGAATATTCCAGTTAATATTTATGAAGGCGATATTATTGTAAAAACAACACAGCTAGATAAATTAGTAATTCCACCCGCACTTTCTCGTGCAAATAACGGATTTGCTATTCTAGAAATTCAAAATCCCCATGATAAATATATAACTGTAAAATTTAAGGAACCATTAAAGGTCGAACCGTTTGAACAAAATCAATTCGAATTATTTAATTTCGAAACGTTTACGCAAAATAAAAAACGCAATCAAGAACATAAAATTTTCAAAAATAATTTAATTCGTACGCAACATATGAACCCGGAAGAAAAAGAAGCGATTTCCAAGTTATGTAAAGAATTTTCCGACATATTCTATCAAAACGATGAAGAATTGTCTTTCACATCCAAAATTAAACATGAAATTAGGACAACAGACGATATCCCTGTACACACCAAGACATATAGATACCCGTTTGTTCATAAAGAAGAAGTAAGACGGCAAATAAATGAAATGCTCGAAAAAGGAATAATAAGACCATCCAGTAGTCCTTGGTCATCACCCACCTGGATTGTTCCAAAAAAGGTCGATGCTTCTGGAAAGCAGAAGTGGAGGATTGCTGTAGATTTTCGGAAAATTAACGAAAAAACAATTTCAGATCGATATCCAATCCCAAATATAAGTGATATTTTGGACAAGCTAGGACGAGCCCAGTATTTCTCTACGCTAGATTTAGCTAGTGGATTTCATCAAATCGAAATGCATAAAAACTCAATCGAAAAGACCGCATTTAGCGTAGAAAATGAACACTATGAGTTTTTAAGGATGCCATTCGGATTAAAAAATGCTCCATCCACTTTCCAACGAGTAATGGTCAAAATTTTTAAGGATGTACAAAATAAAATTTGTATGGTGCTTATGGACGACGTAATCGTAATAAGCACAGGCCTAACAGAACATATTCAAAATCTGAAAATAGTATTTGAAAAATTAAGAGAAGCAAATTTAAAAATCCAGATAGACAAGTGTGAATTTTTGTGTAAAGAAGTAGAATTTTTAGGACACGTTGTAACACCCAACTGAATAAAACCGAATAAAAAGAAAATTTCTGCAATACAAAAATACCCCATTCCAAAAACACAGCGTGAAATCAAAGCATTTCTTGGTTTACTCGGTTATTATCGGAAATTAACCAAACCATTGACACAGTGTCTCAAAAAAGATAGCAAGGTAGAACATACAAAAGAATTTGTTGATTGCTTTAACACTTGTAAAAATACGTTAACATCAGAACCAGTTTTAGCATACCCTGATTTTTCTAAACCATTTGAGCTGACCACTGATGCTTCAAATTTTGCTATATCAGGAATACTTTCACAAGAAAACAACCCAATTTGCTATGCATCTCGTACATTGAACCCAGCAGAAATAAATTACTCAACAATAGAAAAAGAACTTTTAGCTATTGTATGGAGTTGTAAACATTTTAGACCATACTTATTTGGAGAAAAATTTGTAATATATACCGATCACAAACCGCTACAATGGTTGATGTCATTAAAAGAGCCAAACTCAAGACTAATGCGCTGGAGATTAAAACTAGAAGAATTCGACTATGAAGTAAAATACAAGAAAGGAAAAACAAATCAAGCAGCAGACGCACTTTCAATAAACGCCATAGAGGCAGAATCAATATTTAACAATTTAGGCGACTCAGACGAAATTATAGAAGAATTTCTGTTACATCGAAGTGAAGAAGATTTACCTAATTTAGACAATCAAACAGTAGAAGAACTTTTGAAATTAAATATCAATGAGCCAAAAATAAAAATTATAAGCGATATTCAAATTCAACCACCAAAGATTCAATTACCAGTAGCTCAACCATTCACTGACAATGAAACAGTGCATACGTCAGTAGAAAACCCGATATTTGCAATACCAATATCCGAAAGACCGATCAATGAATATAAAAATCAAATAATAATCACCGACGGAGAGGTAAAAAATATTCAAATACGAAGAGAAAAAGTCTTTGAAAATAATAGGATGTATGTCACTATCTCTAATAGAAATCCAACACCTCATATCGTAAAATTACTAAAAGAAAATATAGACCCTAAACGAGTTTATGCAATTTTCTTTAGAAACGATTTATTAGCACGAAATTTTACTGTGACTCTACAAAACCTATTTCGAAACTCTGCATATAAATTAGTACATTGTACTACATTTCTAGAAGACATTGAGAAGCTCTTTGATCAGAAAGAAAAGTTAGAAATGTATCACACGACTAAAACATGTCATAGAGGCATGAATGAAATGAAAGCAGCACTCAGCCGAATATTCTATTGGCCAAGAAAGTCTATAGATATAGAATAGTATATAAACAATGGCGAAACTTGTCAAAAGAATAAGTACGATCGAGATTCACCAATAACCAAATTTAACCTCACTCCAACAGCCTCAAAATCATTTGAGCATATTCATGTGGACACTTTCAGAATCAATAGCGAAGCTTTTGTCACCGTTATCGACTCATTTTCTCGATATGGACAAGCCTACCCTCTTAAAGCTATTACCGGAATAGAAGTGATAGAAAATCTATTCAATTTTATAACACATCACGGACTTCCATTAAAAATTACCTCCGATCAAGGTACCGAATTTAAAAACAAAGAATTAGAAGTTTTTTGTAAAATGTACAAAATCGAGTTACACTTTACTACACCCAAAAATAGTAATTCGAATTCCCCTGTTGAGAGATATCACTCATCAATTATAGAAAGTTATCGTTGTTTACAGGAAGATTATAATAATCTAAGTACGGAACAATTAATCAAACGAGCCGTTATGGGATATAATAATTCGATACATTGTAACAAGCAAATTTTGGAGAGGCGACGTGCGACATTCAAATAGGCAAGGACGTGACAACCCTGGAAAACGAATGGCGCAGCAGTAGAATCGAATCGGTGTTACGTAATACGGAGTATATAGATAGATTAGAAATAAGGCGTAGAGATAGTTATTATTGTATGAATAGCAGAGTCGACTCATGGCGTTATGTAATTATGATGATTATACTGGCGAAGTTTTAAGGTGTAAGGCGGAAATGAGAGTGGCTGTAATAATATTGGCGAAATAAAACGTGTTACTAAAAATTAATCGTTTACAGATCAGAAGTCGGGATAACCTACGTATTGTGTTATTTGTTGTGGAGAACGGTGAAATACGCGATTTCGGCGAGTTAAATCGCAGTGGCAACTTCTTCTTTTTTTGTGAGTGGCGATATCACAAAAACTCATAACAAAAGGCGGGCGTTTGTTGCTATCCTTGACAGTGGATTGACATTTGGCGTTTTTTCAGATATTCACGATAATAATAAACAAGTGTGTGCTAATTAATTAGTGATTATTGTAAAAATTGTGGCGTATTTTAACTGTGTTTATTGGCATTGGTGTTTAAAAGGCGTTTCTCAAGTGATTTCCTATGGAGGAAGGCAGAAGTGACGAGTTAGAGCTCGATTACGAGTTGGAATTGAGCGACGGTGACCACGGCGAAGGCGATTCGGCGATGGAAGACGAAACAGTCTCCATGGTACATAAGCTGTTGAAAGGCGGTTTGACAACTAGTATCCAGCAGATTGTGGCGGCCGAAATGGCAAGGGCGGCGAAGCAAAAGGCGGCCGAAATGGTAAAGGCGACGAAACAAAGGGCGGCCGTTGATACTGGCGTTACCAAGGGCAACAAGAAGGGCGAAAAATCAGGTGAGAGCGTTCCTCAGGCGGTAGTAGAGCATGCTTGTAGCGATAGGGCGGACTCCGCTTGCAGTTCGGGCTGTATAGGGTCAAGGGCAAGGGCAGGCGGCGACATTATTGACCCTTTCGATCCTGATAGCCGGGACTGTAACATAGTCAGGTGGTTGAGCAAAATTGATCAGTTGGGCGATATTCATGAATGGTCGAACTATGAGAGAGCGTATTTTATGCAGGCGAAATTGCAAGGCGCAGCAAGGGGCTGGTTTAGTCGGCTTGATGAATATGACCTCTCATGGGAAGACTGGAAGGCGGCTCTTAGGAAGGCGTTTCCTAGAGTGCATGACTTTGCTCAGCTACTCAAGGAGATGATGGCGAGGGTTAAATTGGACGGCGAAACCATGACCCATTATTATCATGATAAAATGGCGTTGATCGAAAGGTGTGAGCTTTCAGGCACAAAGGCGCTTTCATGTCTGACTGACGGTCTACCTCTCGATCTACAGGCGAATGCGAGGGCATTTGGTTGCTCTTTCCCTGGCGACTTGTATACTGGCTTTCTTCCCTCTTTCGACAGATATCGGCGTCCATCAACAGATATTGTGGAATTGAAGGGGCGAGGAAGTCCAGGATAATACGCAGGCGAAGGCGACGAAGACTTTGCGGTCTTCTGAGGCGATTCTCAAATTGAGAGAGGCGTTTGGCGAATTTTGGGTACCCGAGGCGTATTATTTTCAACCGCTGGCGTGGGCTGGCGTTTAAAGCACGGCGTTTGCTGACTTTTTGGCGAGGCGAGGTGCAAAGGGCGAATGGTCAGGTTGAAGGGTGCATGCGAGTCTGACTGGCGAGGTGCAAAGTGCGAATGATCAGGTTGAAAGGTGCATGTGAGTGAGTCTGACTGGCGAGGTGCAAATGGTGAATGCTCTGTTGGCGAAAGGCGAGACCTATGGCGATTTAAGGTCCAAACTTCTTTTGAGAGAGCAAAAGGCGAGTGAGAACCTGATAAAGGCATAAAATAAAGGTGATATTCGATAAAAGGCGTAAGGTTGCAACCGCAGGCGAAACCCTTAGGGTAGGCGATTTGGTGTTATGGCGAATGCACAGATCGATAAGATCTGGTTAATTTACTGGCGAGTTAAATTAATGAGGGCATTAATTGTTGCAGGATGGCCGAATGTAACAAGCAAATTTTGGAGAGGCGACGTGCGACATTCAAATAGGCGAGGACGTGACAACCCTGGAAAACGAATGACGCAGCAGTAGAATCGAATCGGTGTTACGTAATACGGAGTATATAAATAGATTAGAAATAAGGCGTAGAGATAGTTATTGTATGAATAGCAGAGTCGACTCATGGCGTTATGTAATTATGATGATTATACTGGCGAAGTTTTAAGGTGTAAGGCGGAAATGAGAGTGGCTGTAATAATATTGGCGAAATAAAACGTGTTACTAAAAATTAATCGTTTACAACATAGTGTTACGAAATTTAGCCCATTCGAAATTATCACAGGACATATAAAATCAATAAATCCGTTCGATCTTAATGATAACATGATAATTTCAAACTATGTACAAACTCATAAAGAAACATCGCGTAAGCTCTATGAACGTATAAAAGAAGTCAACGAGCGAACCAAACAGGACATAATCGAAAAGCGAAATGAAACAAGAAACGAACCCCCGGATTTTCAATCGCAAAGAATCGCCTATATAAAAAATAAACAGCGAGGAAAAATGTATCCTAAATTTAAGAAAGTAAATTTAAAAGGTCAAACAGACATCAAAATAGAAACAAATAAAACATCATATCATAAGAGTAGCGCTAGGAAACCTAAAATTAAAATCTTTTCAGGTTAACGAAAAATTGACGACTCTCTTCCTAGTACTTCACATAGGACTGACGATAGGAGCTGACATTCAAGTAACAAACTTAAATAACCCTATCCTTCCTATAAAATTAGGAAACTCTAGAATAGTATATAATAGACACACGTTTTTGCATTATAGGTATAGATTTAGTTAATTAATCAATTAGATGATATCGAAAATAATTTCTTAATAATTAGAAATCATTTATTATTATCAAATGCTACGAATCATATTTCTTATCATGGCTTAGCGGAAAACTTACTTGTTAGAACAGAATAATTAATTCAAATCGCGAGTAATAAACTACAAAATTTACACTCTCATATCCGAAAAGAACGAGGATTGATAAATATTATTGGAAAAGCAAGTAAATGGCTATTTGGTACGTTAGATTCGGAAGATAATCAACGATATGATGAAGCAATATATATTTTGAAAACAAATCAAAAACAAATTGCCAATGAAATGAAATTGCAAATTTCACTCTCGAAAAATTTAATAAAGAATTATAACAACACGATTATTACTCTCAGCAAAACTCAAGACAAACTTCAACTTGGTTTAAAAACGCTTCGAAATACAATGGAACGAGAAATAAAGTCCTTAGGAGATTATCTTAGTTTTCAAGGCATTTTTACGCAATTAAATTTAGATTGCCAAAATGTAATTATGTTTTTGGACAATTTAGAAAATGCTATTATGTTTGCAAAAATAAACGCTCTTCATAATAGTATTCTTTCAAGTTCTGACTTAAGGGAAATGTTAAAATACTTAACAAAGATTTACAGTAAAAATTAAATTCCAAGGTTCCAAAATATATAGTCTTATTATCAAATTTTTGGTACGCAAATAACTTTTTCAAATTCAAAGCTTATCTTTGCTATTCATGTACCGATACTGAGACCCGAACCTTTTACCTTTTTTCATATTTACCCAGTAATCCAAAATCAAATGATATTTATCCCAAAATACCCTTACCTGGCACAAAATGAAGAAAAGAAACAATTCTCCAACAACGTTTGCCCGACCGTTGAAGAAACATACTTCTGCCTAGAAGAATTTCACCCTCGTGATGAATGTGTCCACAGTTTATTGATGAACACACCGACAGCCGACTGTCCAACTTTCAAAATCGATATTGAAGAAGCAATCGTAGAACAAATCACGAAAGAAATAGTTCTAATCCTGCCAATTAAAGCCGAAAAATTATTAGCCAAATGTAGCAGCGATTGATATTTGCCAATCGAACAATCAGTTCTAGTGAAAATACCTGAAAGCTGCGAGATCCAAATCAATGGAAGAAAATTCTTCAATGATGTGAAACTTCAAGAGGGAAAACCATTAATCCTGCCAGAAATCAAACTGTCTGCAATAAAGCACGAAACTATTTTGGAAATGCCAAATATAACCAAAATTAATCTTGACGAAATTTCAAGGATGCAGCCAATCAGCTGACTTCGTTTAGTATTGACAGCCAGCAACCCCAAAATTCGTCATTTTACATCACCCTTGTGTTTTGCTCCCTAATTATTATAATTCTAGCGATAACACAAAGAAGAAAAATCTACCAGTTATGGAGATCAACCCAAAAGAAGAAGCCACCCCTATGAAAAGCATTCCTTCGAAAAAACAGTCCGTAATTTTCGAATCTTAAGGATGGAGGAATTAAGTCACCACAACCTGTGGGAATCGGCCATTCAGCATGAAACCGAACCCGTGTGACTGCACACTCAGCAGATGCACCGATGGGAACTAGATTTAAGCAATGTAATGTAATTTACCTCCTAAGATAAATTTTATGTATGATCATTCTCTATTTAGCTATTGTCAAGTTAAGTCAAACTGTAGTTAGCTCCTAATAAATAATTTTTAAAAAGAGATTTTTGAAAGCTAAATACTTAACTCTGTTAATATTTTTTTGATTTTAAAAATTTTCTTGCAAGATACGTTATATGGCAAATTAAAAATAAGTCTCATGATTCTTTTTTGTACCACTAGCACTCGGTCCACCTCCCCAAACTGCCAGAGCATAGGACATTACCGGATAGGCATTTGCGTAGTAGACAGTTATAAGATTTGAATCACTCAATGAGTTACTCAACGATTTTATCATAAAATAACATCTGTTAAGCTTTGAGCAAACAATATCAATGTGCAGGTTCCACTCAAGATTAGAATCAATCGTGATTCTTAAAAAAATTGAACTGGGACTAACAGGTAAATTCGCATTATTAAAAAGAATACTTAAATTCATTGATTTGCGCATTTTGGTCTTAAATTCCATGGAAACAGTCTTTGATAGATTTATAATAAGGTTATTTCTTTTACACCAATTTGAGAACTCAAACAATGTTATTCCAATTTTTTCCTTCAAAAGGTTTTCATCCTTGGCTGAGATAACTATTGTCATATCATCAGCAAACATGAATACGATTCCACATGAAATGTACTCTGGTAAGTCATTTATGAATAATAAGAAGATTAAGGGACCTAGGACACTGCCCTGAGGGGTCCCCAGGTCACAGTTTTCTATTCGCGAAAAAATATTACCAATATTTATATGAAATTTTCTGTCCTTCAAAAAAGATTTTATCCATTTATTCAGTGGTCCGTTTATACCTAACTTTTTAAATTTTTTTACAACAAATTCTGGGTCTATGGTATCAAATGCCCTTGTTAGATCAAATAGAAGAGCTACTACTTTTTCATTGTTATCGAGTTTTGCATATATATTCTATATAAAGTCGATTGCTGCAATCTCAGTGGAGTGTTTTTCCCTAAACCTGTGTTGATGAGAAGTTATGACTTTATTTTTATCAAGAAAACTAGCTAGCTTATTGTAGATAACCCTTTCGAAAACCTTTGAAAAACAGCTAAGTAAGGATTTGGGCCTATAATTTTCGAGAAAAAGAGGATCACCCTTTTTAAATAGGTATAGGTATGATATTAGCCACCTTCAGTCGTGAGGGAAAAATTCCTTCATACACAGACATATTTATTAAGAGAGACAAGCAAACAAAATTAATAAAAAAATGTACAATACAAACATGCATAGAGTACAATTGTTAATAATAGCGTCAGTAGAGAAGGGGTTTCAATAATAAATCTTATGTCAATAGAAACTTAGAATACAACACCTTAACATAAAACACATTAAAACATTATCACACCCTTAAACACATAATCTAAATACTCTTGAACTGTATAGAGTTCAATTTTCAAAAGTAGATTAATCACAGTTTTCTTAAAGCTGATGAAGTTTTTGTTCACGGTAATTTATTAAAAAACTTTATACAGGAAGAGGTAGGACCTTTTTCAGTGGTCGTTAGTCGGTGTTGAGGGATATTGAGCCCCACAAACCTAGTAGGTATATTATTTTTTTACTCAAATTCAGCACACTTCTCCCTATTTTTGAAAAGGAATAGCACACAATCACATATGCAAAGGCCAGCAAGTGTTAGAAAACCTAAACTCTCAAATTTTCCTCTACATGTTTAGCATTGCTCTTACTGCTCTTTTTTGAGCTATAAAAGCTCTCTCTGCATCACTGCTTCCTCCCCAAAAGATGATGCGCATATCTAAGAATTAAGTGTACACTAGCATAGTACACGGTTTTGAGGTGTCAATATTGAGATATTTAGACATTATCCTTAGAGAGTAGCACGCTGCATTGACCTTGTGACAAACATAGGTGACCTGTTCTACCCAGTCAAGATTTTTGGTCAATGTATATGCCCAGGAACTTGAAGATCTGGGAGCTTGGAAGCAAGCGTGTGTCATCCGCAAAGCTGGCAAGGTAGGAACTGCCGTCAAGTATTTCATTTGCAAAATTATTAACATAGATAATAAAAACTAGAGGACCCATTACAGTGCCCTGAGGCACACCAAGAAGAAGCTGGCTCAATGAAAACCGTCTGTTTTCGGTTAGAAAGATATCGACGGAATCCATTTTAAGGCTGGTTCACGTATTTCATACCTCTCCAACTTCTCAAGTAAAATTCCGTGATCAAGGATGTCAAACGCCTTAGACAAGTTCAGGAACATACACAAGAACAACTTTCCCTCCTCTAGACCCTGCAGAATTTTCTCTGTGAAGTCATATATTGCTGTCTCGACTGACCTGCCCTTGAGAAAGCCATGTTGTGACCTGCTTTTTAACCCTTCTGCTGAGAGAAAGTACATAAGCTGGGTGCACATTACCACTTCAAACACTTTGGAAAAGCTAGGTAATAGTTAGTTAGTAATGGTCTATAGTTTTCTAGTTGGCATTTGTCTCCTTTTTTGTAAATAGGTTTAATAATGGCTTTAATTTTAATAAATTTTAAAGAATTTTAATAATTTTAGTGCATCAGGAAAGACCGCATAATTAAAAGAGTTGTTTATTATGTGACACAACGGCCCAGACACTTCCTCTGCGGAGTGTTTCAGCAGGTTCAGGGCAATTTCATCGAACCCAGCACTCTTTTTGCTTTTTAACTTCTGCAAGGGTAGTTGGAACTAGAAACAAAGATTTATTGTGCATTTATGAAAAGGGAACTTTAGTCTCGCCGTCAATAAGGCTCGGAGCAGCCCCGATCACAAAACTGTTGAACCTATTTGAAATTTCAACAGGATCTCCCGGAATTTTTATGCTTTGAAGGCTACAACAACCTCTAATTTAATTCACAATATCAGACTTATACACATTATTCTTTCCGGGAGCCTCTTTTAAAAGGTAATTATATTCCTGTTTTTTGATTTTGTATGCATCTCTATACCTATTCTCAGCTCTACTGAGTACAAGTAGGATGTCCAACTCATTCTTACATGCAGTTAGCTCAGGAGTTGGTTTAAAAGATCGGGAAGAGCGTTATTTAGGTTTGCTATTCCCCAGTGGGAAACACTCATCAAAGAAGGAACAAAGAGTATTTGCAAAGAACTCCCATTGCTCATTTACAAGATGGTTCGGCAACACATATCTTCTTGAGAAAATATGACTCTCTTAGTGAAAGGTTAAAGTTTCACTTTTTTGTTGTTGTTTTATCTGTTGCCGTACGTACATCTCTGCAAAAGGTCAATGTCTGTGCAGTGTGGTCAGATATGTGAGTGTCTATCAGAGATCCAATTGCAGATTTGTAAAGATGTTGTCTATACAGCTCTGATTGGTCCCCGCTATTCGAGTATTTTCTAAAGTAGACGAAAATTAAAAGGGTTAAAAAGTCCTGAACATTATTATTTCCTGCATCTGAAATATTTATATTAAAATCTCCTGCAATGAAACACAACACAAACAATTATCAATCAACTTATAATCTAACCAAGAACTCCCGAACAGTGTGGGACTGTGCAAGCACATCTATCAAGATAGATGGCCACTATCAAAGCCTTCTTAGTCCCTAGTTTCAATTCAATGGCTGACAACTTGCTAATATCAACTCGTACCTCGTACTCCACTCCATTTTTTACATAGATTGCCACGTCTCCATAACCCTGGTTACGGCAGAAGGATGAAGCTAATTGATACCCAGGAGGTTAAAGTGAGGTAGCTGCTCGCTGGTCTTCCAATGTTCACTGACACACAAAGCAAGGCAATCCTTTTCGGAGTAAATGAAGTCTTGTAGAGCATCATGGCTTGTATTTACGGATTGCATTTGATGTATTAAACTGACTGTTTCTGGGAGATATTTTCGGCCCTTCTCTTGAGTACTTGCTGCTTCTTCTTACTTTTCTTTTTTGGATTGGCAACGCGGTCCAAAATTTTTTGAACACCACTGATATTTGGAGTTCATTATATCAGTGCAGATCGTTAGAACCCACTGGTCTTTTCCCTCCAGCAGACTTACTAGGCGTTGTTGTTCTAAGTCATCATTACCATTACCACTATTCCCTGTTGCTAATGCTTCAGCAATCCACTGGTCTCTTCCCAATCTTTCAGGTTGCCTGACTTTCAGCATTGATGCCATGTCACAAGTTGAATTTGAGCTCAAGGAGCTAAATATCTTACCAACAATATACCTTACCAGTTTAAGTTTACTGTAGTATGAAAACTTTGAATCTCGATCGTTATTGGTGACAAAACTATCATATGGTAGAAACCAACAATGCTTATATGCCCTCTGCACTGTCTTTTTTTGCCAAATTAAATTGGTATATTTTGTTATTTAAGGCAGTTTTTTGGGCCATATACGGAGGACCAATTATGATAACATTTGTATGCTCAAATTCATATAAAAAGTTGAGGCAGAAAACTTCGTCCAGGGCATATCCCTGGATCACCTGCTCAGGACCCAAGAAAACCACCACAAAGTCACTCTTCGTGAAACACTTGCTCAGAAGGATGTGTTGCTTAAGATCCTCGAGAACCACCCCAGAACTATACTGGGAATTGATTTCCGATTTACTATCTAAGGCCAATTTAAATAGGCGTCCACAATCCAAAAGCCCCAATCTCTCGCCAATAATCAAAATCTTCCTAGTACTGGAACACTGATCACCACTGGCTGCATCCGAAGCAACATGCAAATCCTTTATGGAGGCCTCAATACCCACAGATGGAGGCTGAATTGGATCCACGCTTCCAGTGTTACACATATCCCGCTTACAATTGCATCTTTTAAAGTATCGGTTGATCCTCAACATGAATCAGATATTTTGAAACCTGATTTATGGCCGGTGGATACTACAGTCAAGCCATTTGTTTTCTTGAATAGGAGCCAAGACTCAAGGAATTCCAAAAGTGCTCATTTTTTTCACAGAAGCAGAAATCCAAGTCATCTGAGAAATTAGCTAATTTAAATGTTTATTACCAGAATGTGCGAGGAGTAAAAACCAAGTTAAACCTGTTGATGCTCTCTACTGCTATTGAAGACTATGACATTCTCCTATTCACAGAAACCTTCTTGGATGAGACAATTGGAAATGAAGAGCTTGGCCTAGAGAACTACACTATCTTTAGGTGTGATCGCTCTAGAGTTTCTAGCTCCTGCACTAGGGGAGGAGGGACACTGATAGCAGTGAAGAAGAGTTTGTCAGCCATGAAAATAATACACATGTGACCAGCATTGAGCATGTTTTTATTTCTATAAACCTGGGTTTCAATAAGTTGCTGGTTGGTAATGCATATATCCCCCCAGCTTCCTCCCTAGGGGTTTATGAAGCCTTTTCTGAATCTGTATCTATGGTTCTTGAAGATGCGTTATTGGTGAGCAGTAACTATGATATCCTTTTGTGTGGTGACTTTAATCTTCCTGATACATTCTGGACAAATGATGAATATGGTGCAAGTCCTCATGGAATACTTACAAATCAAGTGTCTTGCCTATCTGAGTGTGTGCCTTTTTTCAATTTAAATCAAATTAACACAGTTCCTAATGCTAGAAATAGATACTTAGATTTAGTTTTTTGTAATGTAATTTGTAATGTGTCTGCAGCTCAATACCCTATTGTAAGTTGTGATTCTCATCACCCAGCATTATGTTTTAGTTTGGTAACTGGTAAAGTATTTGAAACAATTCAATATGATTTATGAATTGAATTTTACAACTTCAACCTTACTAACTTTACTGATGTAAATATGTATCTTGCATCAAAAAACTGGAATACCTTATTGGGAACCAGTAATATTAATTTAGCTGTTGAAAAATTTTATGAAATTATAGATAGTGCTATTGAAATTTTTGTACCAAAGAGAAGAGCGAAGAATTTAAAATTCCCAAAGTGGTTTAGCAATGAATTAAAATTAAATATTATAGAAAAAAAAATTGCACATAAAAAATATAAAAATACTAGCTCTTATTATGATTATCAAACTTTCTCTAAGATTAGACTAAATTGTAAATTATTGGTGCAAGCAGATCATAATAATTATATTAGTAATTTAGAAAATAATATGCAATCCAGCAAAGAGTTTTGGAGGTATGTTAACTCAAAAAAAGAAAACCATGAATTACCAAAAAATCTTTTTTATGGAGATATAAACACGGACTGTCCCATAAAAATTGTAGAATTGTTTGCTCAACACTTTTCATCTGCATATGTAAACCACAGTGATAAGAACTTAAATTTTTTCTATCATAAGACAACTGATTTATCTACTTTGCATTTTTCATTTATGGATATATTTAATCAGTTAGATCAGTTTAATAATAGTCTGGGATGTGGTCCTGATGGATTAACAGTTCTTTTTCTAAAAAACACCAAATTTGTCCTCTCTGAAATAATTTGTTATTTATTTAATTTATCCCTATCAAATGGCACTTATCCGGAAGTCTGGAAAATATCATATATAACTCCAATATTTAAATCAGGTGACCGACATGACATATCAAATTACAGGCCTATAAGCAAATCCTCTTTACTAGCCAAGACTTTTGACTGCTTACGCCCGGTCCTACGTGAGCGATTTGCAGCGAACGCGAACGCGAATCAGTGGCGATGCCGTGCGACTATATTAACTTTTCGTACGGCATCGCTAGCGCTTCGCGTTCGCGTCGACTGTAAATCGCTCACCTAGGACTTGCCGTTAGTCTCAAATAAGATCACACCCCACTTTAAAAATATTCTCTCAGATACACAACATGGTTTTATACAAGGAAGATCTACAGTAACAAATTTACTGAAATATCAACATGATTTGGTAACCAATGTTGAATGTGGAAATCAAGTTGATTCAGTCAACACTGATTTTAGTAAAGCATTTGACAGAATTAACATACATATTCTTAGTAAAAAAATTAAATGCTTTGGGAGTGACTGGAAGTCTGTTGGAATGGCTTAGGAGCTTTTTAACTGGTAGGTGTCAGATGGTAAAGGTCAAGAATTTTATTTCTTCTCCAATAAAGGTTTTGTCTGGGGTTCCGCAGGGGGGACACCTCTCACCACTGTTGTTCAACTGCTATATAAATGATGTTTTTCTACAGCCGCGCGCAAAATAACTAATCTATATATATAAAAATGAATCCCTGTTTCCCTTGGTCACGCCATAACTTGAGAACGACTTTACGGATTTCGTTCATCTTTTTTTTATAAGTTTTCTAATATTCTGTAGAAGGTTCTTACGGAAAGAAAAATTAAGAAAATTGCGCAGAAAATTGGATAATTTCAGAAGAAATAAAAATTGACAGATGTCTGCAACATTGACACTCATAGCGTTTGACAGTTTGCGCGACGTAAATGTCGTTTAACATATGCATCGGTCAGTATCTATTAATCAAAAAATTCATTTATTTATTTCTTAGTGCATACTGCACAGTCGATTCGATCGGAACGTTTATCCAGTTTTCAGTTTGTTCAGTTGAGTTTTTTGAGAAGTGTTTGTTAATCACTAAACAAACACGAACATAGTTTTCTATAATTTTATCTACATGCTTCCTATCAACACCGCTTGATTTATGGAACAAATATAAAGATCCTATTGCCGAAGATATATTGCATCAGATGCGTCTTAGAACATCAAATGTAGATTTGCAAATGAACGAAGAAATTCACAATGAAGCATTAATAATTATAATTGAGGACATGTGCTTGATGCTTACCAACAAAAGATTAATACTATTAGGAATGACAACGCCCAACCGCCCAATGCACGACGAATTTAATCAAGAGTTGAGACGCGAAACCCAATACGATTCCGAGGCATTGAGAGAAACCGTTCAAAGAAACGTTCCCCTTTTAAATCAGGACCAAAAATATGCCTACGATACGCTCATGAAAGTACTGAACTATGGAACTGGCGGATTTTTTTTCTTAGATGCTCCCGGTGGAACTGGAAAAACGTTTAATATCATTGATATTGGCAACGATTCGATCGCAAAATGGAATTGCACTCGCACTTGCCTCATCAGGTATTTCTGCTACGTTGTTGGAAGGCGGTCGAACAGCTCATTCAGCACTTAAGTTGCCGTTGAACATGCAAACTAATGAAACTCCAACTTGCAACCTTTCGAGGAATTCTGCGATGGCCAAAGTGCTGCAGCAAAGCAAATTGATCGTTTGGGATGAATCCACGATGGCACACAAAAAATATTAGAGGCATTAGACCGCATAATGCAAGATTTAAAAAACAACCACAAGCAGTTTGGTGGTGCGATGATTCTATTGGCAGGTGATTTTCGACAAACATTGCCAGTGATTCCACGACCAACGCCAGCAGACGAACTTAATGCATGTTTGAAGTTTGAAAACACTTAAATTAAATATGAACATGCGAGTCGAATTGCAAAACGACCGATCTGGAGAAGTTTTTTCCAAACAATTGCTCGACATTGGTAATGGCAAAATTTCCGCTAACACATCGTCTGGATACAATACATTCCCTGCAAATTTTTTGTCACTTTACTGAATCAAAGACCGAACTCATCGAGATGGTGTTCCCAAATATTGCTCAAAATTACAAAAATCATGTTTGGTTGAGCGAACGTGTTATATTGGCTGCAAAAAAACCTTGATGTCAACGAAATAAATTTTCAGATTCAAAATAAGATAGCTGACGAATTGATGACCTACAAATCGGTTGATCCCGTTACTAACCAAGATGATGTTGTCAACTATCCAACGGAATTTTTAAATTCGCTGGAATTGCTCGGATTATTACCTCATAATCTACAATTAAAAGTTGGATCGGTAAACATTATGTTGCCGAACATAAACCAGCCACGTCTTTATAATGGCACCCGGCTAGCGGTGAGGAATTAATGAAAAACGTCATCGAAGCCACAATTGAAAGGGAAGTACAAAGGCGAAGATGTTTTGATTCCATGCATCCCTATGATTCCAAACGACATGCCTATAAACGGCTACAATGTCCAGTGCTGCTTGCATTCCAGTGCGGCTTGCATTTACAATGTCGATAAATATATCGCAAGGGCAGTCGTTAAGTGTGTGTGGCATCAATCTTGAAAATCCATGTTCCCGTGTCGGAGAACTAACAGTGTTGTGTATCAAAAAGCATTATAATAAACTATGTTTTTGAAATAATTTTTTTGGTATTATTTATTCCAGCTAGAATTGAATATTCATAGCAAAGACAGGACAACGTCTGTCGGGTCAGCTAGTTGCTAAATACAAATGAAATCGCAAAATCGACGAATGCCGTGGATCCTTATTCTGCGCTCTAGCGCGAACATGGAAAAGAAAAATCTCACTTTTTCCGTCGAGTATGCTATGAATGGTCATGGAAACCGAAGATAAATAAATGACAGTCGTGCGTTTGTTACAGTTTGTTGCTGGCACTCCTGTTCTAAATATGCTTGAAGCCCGAATATAATATGTCAAAACTGACAGTCATTTGCAAATTTCAGAATAAGTATAGAGAAAAATGTGTATTTAATTTTAAAAAATGCGGCTGTAGAAAAAGTTCTGTGTGTTTTTCGAGCGCAAAGTAAGATTGCCGTTTTCGAAAGATTACTGCGCTCCGCTACGCGTCGCGCAGTAACATTCTTTCTCAAGCGGCAATCCGTTACTTTGCGCTCTAAATACACAAATAACTATTTTGATTTTATAAATTGTAGTGATATTTTATTATATGCAGATGACCTAAAACTATACAAATCAATTTCTATCTTGGAGGATTCTCGACAGTTGCAAAGGGACCTTAATGGTTTTTCTCTTTGGTGTGGATTAAATGACCTACAATTAAATATTAAAAAATGCAAAATTATATCACAGCTTATTCAATAACCAGCTACTCATCTTGCGGCGGCATCCTTTGATTTGGGAAAGTCAAGTGAAAATTTTAGAAGAGGGCCATGAGTTAATATGTTTCTAAACGTCTGGGCATCTGAATAATACTTTTGACAATTCGTTTAATTTAAAATACGATGTTTTATCGTCTAAAATCCGTTTGAAAACGATTTTAAATGGGACAATTGTATAAAAATCGGAAATTTCCGGTTTTTTTAGGGCAATAGCCGCAGCTTCGGGCGAATTTGTCGTGGATTTTGAAGGAAATATTCATTTTAAATTCAGTTCGCTTCGTGTCATTACATGGCCTGAAAAATCACGAGACCGTGAAACTGAACCGCTAAGGGCACTGTAAGGATGCGTAGTGCCCGACACCCCAACTTTCCGATTTCGATAGAGATGAATAGCTGGTTATTGAATAAGCTGTGATTATATCTTTCTTTAAAGCCGGGAACACACTTTCGACACGCCACGCCACTCTGCGAGCTGGCGTGTACCGTGGCGTGCTATGCCAAAAGTGCGGAGCTTCTAAAGCCGGGAACACACTTTCAACACGCCACGCCACCCTGCGAGCTAGCGTGTACCGTAGCGTGCTATGCAAAAAGTGCGGAGCTTCTAAAACAATGCTTTTATATAGACCGGAAACACACACACCGCACGGCACGGAAATCACTCCACGCCACGCTGACGTCACACTCCATGCATGCTGCAGCATGTGGAAATCCACACTTTTGGTGCCACGCGTGGTGAGCACTGAGGCGCCAAAAAGCGAATTCGGTTAATTTATTCAGTAATTTTTGATGCGATTTTAATCCTAAAATGGATGACTTACTTATTGAAAAGGTGCGAGAGCATGACTGTTTGTTTATGCAACGTCAAATGCCGAGATTACAGGGATAAGCGTATGAGACAGACGTCCTGTGAGGAAATTCGACGGGAATTAAACATTTCTGGTAACTAAATGAATTATTTAGTGAATTATGTGAAGATAATAAAGTGACACACCTGACATAAGAAAAATGTTTTCGTCGACAAAACTTTTTCTTACGAAAGTTTGGCTTAAAAACTGGAAATATTAGGTCGTTTGAATAAAGATGGAGTACATGTTAGTACATAGTCTTCACATGTAGTTCCATGTATGGATCCGATAAGAACACATCCATAATATGAATTAATAATTATACTAGCCTATGAAATTCGCCCAATTCTTGGGCCTTACCTTATTTTTTAATATATAGATAGAGACTGCAACTGCAGAAGAATCGGTACTGCTGGTGAATTCATTTTTTTTCTAGAAACACTGCTACTGCGAGAAAAATTTAAATTGGGAAATAAACGCAATCAACTGACGTGTGGTGTACGTCGCTCGCAGCGACTGCTTGCCTATAGTGTGTTTCTAAACCAAAAAATTTACGCCACGCCACGGAACGCGCTAGCTCTCAGAGTGGCGTGGCGTGTCGAAAGTGTGTTCCCGGCTCTAAACAATGCTTTTATATGGACCGGAAACACACACACCGCACGGCACGGAAATCACTCCACGCCACGCTGACGTCACACTCCATGCATGCTGCAGCATGTGGAAATCCACACTTTTGTTACCACGCGTGGTGAGCACTGAGGCGCCAAAAAGCGAATTCGGTTAATTTATTCAGTAATTTTTAATGCGATATTAATCCTAAAATGGATGACTTACTTATTGAAAAGGTGCGAGAGCATGAATGTTTATATACTGCTCAACAAACTACCGTCCTTCGGACTGCCAACCTCTCTCTGCAGCTGGCTTGCCAGTTTCCTCAAGAGCCGATCTCTGCACGTTGCAGTCGATGGACACATCTCGGACATATTCACCATCAACGCGGGCGTGCCTCAGGGCGCAATATTTTCACCAACTCTGTTCCTCATCTATATTAATGACCTGCGGACCGAAACAAATAATACTGTTTACAGTTTTGCAGATGACAGTACCCTTGTCTCCCACTTTAGATCAGAAAAACTCTTACCAGCGACTGAGACTCATCACCGCAGACAGAAGCAGAGTACAGCAATTAATCAAGACCTGGATAAAGTTCAAACTTGGGGCGACCGAAATTTGGTCCCGTTCAATGCAGCAAAGACCCAAGCAGCCACGTTTACCAAGAGGGCCAATACAGCGGGCCCTGACATCATTATGGGAGGGTCGACCATTCCTTCATCCTCGTTAATCGGACTGCTGGGTATCTCGGTCAACAGCAATATGTCCTGGCATGACCACGTTGCTAACATCGCAAAATCAGCCCCCCAGAAGCTTGGTGCGCTATTTCGCAACAAAAAACTCTATACACCGCAGCAGCTGCTCTTGCTCTACAAAGCGCAAATAAGACCGTGCTTAGAATAATGCTCACATATCTGGGGTGCCGCACCAAAGCACACCCTAAAGCTGCTGGATTCCATTCAGAAGAGAGCTGTGCGTCTCGTCGGCGACCCGGAGTTGACCCGGAATCTGGATAGTCTGGAACACCGCAGACATGTAGCCGAGATATCTCTGTTTTACAGATACTTTCACGGCAGATGTTCCCAGGATTTGGTCTGCCTCATCCCGCCCCTGGCAGCTCCTGTCAGACAGTCACGACAGACGGCAAGAGCGCACCAGTTCGTCGTACAACTGGAAACACCTAGAACATCGCTTTACAAGAACTCCTTTGTCTGGCGCACTGCATCACTGTGGAACTCACTCTCAGGACATCTGTTTCCCACTAATTACAACTTACAAATATTCAAGAGCCGTGTCAATCAACATCTTCGCACACACACCGCTCGTCGAGCGCCATAGGGTCTTCCTTTAGTGTGTGTGCCACTGCCATAAAAAAAATAATAAAAATACAGCGTCAAATGCCGAGATTACAGGCATAAGCATATGAGACAGACGTCCTGGGAGGAAATTGGACGAAAATTAAAAATTTCTGGTAACTAAATGAATTATTTAGTGAATTATGTGAAGATAATAAAGTGACACCTGACATAAGAAAAATGTTTTCGTCGACAAAACTTTTTCTTACGAAAGTTTGGCTTAGAAACTGGAAATATTAGGTCGTTTGAATAAAGATGGAGTACATGCTTTGTAGTACATGTTAGTACATAGTCTTTACATGTAGTTCCATGTATGGATCCGATAAGAATACGTTCATAATATGAATTAATAATTATATCAGCGTATTCTTCTCTTCTTTGGTTAATTTCGTGTACCCAGCATGCTCTATGAGTTGCCTTATTTTCTAATATATAGATAGAGACTGCTGCTTCTTCCAGTTCCTCTTCCCAATCAGAAGAATCGGTACTGCTGGCATATTCAATTTTTTATAGAAACACTGCTACTGCCAGATAAAATTAAATTGAGAAATAAACGCAATCAACTGACGTGTCGTGTACGTCGCAGCGACTGCTTGCCTGTAGTGTGTTTCTAAACCAAAAATTTTACGCCACGCCACGGAACGCGCTAGCTCGCAGAGTGGCGTGGCGTGTCGAAAGTGTGTTCCCGCCTTAAGTGTTATACAATTATAATTTATCCATATTCACTTCTTGGTCAAACACTAGAGAGAGTAAATTCTTTGAGGGACTTAGGAGTTACTTTTAGTCATGATTTTAATTTTAACTTTCATATTGAAAACATTTGTAACAGAGCATTTAAACTCCTTGGTTTCGTGATCCGTACTTTAAAGCAGTTTAATAATATTTATTCATTAAAAAATGTTTATTATTCAATTGTAAGGTCCATACTAGAATATTCTTGTCCTGTCTGGTCTCCAAATTATAATACTTATATATGTTACGTCACTCGACAACCAACGATGCTTCTGAAAATTTCCTTATCGCAAGTTCGTCAAATTATAAAACTGTTGACTACAGTAATATTTGTTATGCGAATTAATATATATTATACCTACTTTAGTTTTAAGATTCAGATTTAATTGTACCGCCGCAGAACAAACAAGTCTTTAATTATTTTTGTTAGTAATAAAATTGTTTTTGGAAAAAGCCACTCATTTTCCATATCCAACACCAAAACTGGCGCAGTCGGTAGGATTGTTCCCGGGGAGAGCATAAGGCTGTTTCTCTTTTGAATTCGTTCAATTAACCGGAATCCGAAGAATCTACAGTGACTTTGTTTCTGCATTCGCATCGAAGATACTTCACGGCTTCAATACGCCCTTGTGGAAATTGGCGTGCCTTGAAGACAACCTACCTACCTTTGTGGACCACTCGAATTTGGGACAATTTTGGACAATTCAAGAAGCGCTCCTAGCCTGACGGGAATTTGCAGTGCCATTGAAGACAGCTCAAGAAGTACCCTTAGCTTGTGAACCACTAGGATCTGGACAAGAAGTCTCACACTTCCGGAGGTGTACGGCCACCGGAAGGAAACTGACGTGCGAAGCGGCAATTACTTCTCAAAGGACACCGGAGCTGTATTGCAGGGTGAGTTTGATTGTATGATTTAATTTTTATTATTATTTTATTATTTTTTTATTTTTGCTAATTTTCCATCAATTTCATTGTTCTTTTATTTATTTTTAATATGGAGACATCAGACTCAAACACTCAAACCGCTTTTAAGTTCAACTCAGATAAAGCAATTAAATTAATTAATACTTTTGACGGTACTCGCTCTAAATTGCATAATTTTATCGACTCAGTTGATTTTGTTTTGTCAAAATTTGATCAAAGTGAAATAGATATTTTTCCTTTCCTAGTAAAGAGCCATTTAGAAGGCCCAGCCTTAGAATTTATTGGGTCAAGGGAATTTAACTCTTGGTACACTATTAAAATTGCACTATTGGAACAATATGGTGAAAACTTAGATATTCACTGTTTAAATTTTGAATTATGCCATTTTAAGCAAAATTTAAACGAAAATCCAATACATTTTATTGAACAAGTCGAAAATCAGCTAATTAGAATTCACAAGGTCATAAAATATGACACAACTCTAAATAACGTTGAGAAAAAATGCTTAATAAACTTCCACAATAAATCTGCTTTATTAACAGGCATTACTGGCCTAAAAGACCCATTGTCGCAAACTTTAAGATCCTTAAAACCAACTTCAATGGTTGAAGTTAAACAATTAATAATCGATTATCAAAATCAACAATTTTTCAAGCAAACAAATTCACAATTCTCTAAATTAAATATCAATGGTCAAAATAATGCACCTTTTAAAGCAATAAATCCTCATGTCGCATCTCAAGCAGGTCAGCCTCAATCAAGTCAACAAAAAACGCCTTTAAAATTAACAATTCCTAAATGTAGAATTTGCAATAAATTCGGGCACAGGGCTGAGACATGTTATAAGAATTTACAACCTCAAATATCTGTTAATTCAACTTTAAATAACGAACAAAACGATGACAATGAAGTTGAACTTGGATTTTTATACGAAAATTCCATGATAAACCAAGAATCCCCTCCAACGAAACTCGAATTTTCCAAATAAATAATAAATCATTACTGTATATTCATATAAAAACGTTAAACATAAAACTACTTATCGATTCTGGAGCTGCAATTTCAATTTTAAAACCACTCGATTTTCTTAAAAATTTTAAGCTAACTTCTGAAAACTTTAAAATATTTGGAATAAACGAAGCTCCCATTTCAGTTTCGCATAGTATACATTTTTGTATGTTTTCAAAACTTCAAAAATTTTACATATGTAACATCAATTCTCCGTTTGACGGTATTTTAGGATTAGATTTTCTTAGTATTAATAAATGTATTTTAGATTTCGAATCCCCACACTTAATTGTGAATGGCGAAAAATTTCTATTATTTTCAATCGGAAATAATAAACAACATACGGAAATTCATCAAATTATTGAACCCATAAAAAATCAAATTATTTGTCAAAATCTCTTAGTGAATCATTTAAATCCTGATTTACAAAATAAGATAAAAGAATTATGCCTAAAATATTTCGACATTTTTCTAACTAAAGACGAACCTTTGACCTTTAGTAATAAAATTAAACACTGCATAAGAACAACTAGTGAAAATCCTATTTTTACCAAAAATTATCGTTACCCCCATGCCCAAAAAAAGGAAGTTACCACCCAAATCAAAAAATTACTTGATCAGGGAATAATTAGAGATTCAATCTCGCCATGGAACTCTCCAATCTGGATAGTACCGAAAAAATTAGGTAATGATAATATTCAAAAATGGCGCGTGGTAGTAGACTACCGAAAACTAAATGCTATTACTATTGATGATAAATATCCAATTCCAAACGTTAATAATATTTTTGATCTATTAAATAATTCAAAATTTTTCTCTTCGATTGACCTTGCATCTGGTGTTCATCAGATACAAATGAATATACCTGATATAGAAAAAACTGCCTTTCTACCGAACAAGGGCATTTTGAGTTTACAAGAATGCCCTTTGGGCTGAAAAACGCGCCCAGTACGTTTCAAAGGGTAATGAATGACATTTTTAAAGAACTTATAGGCAAAATTTGTTTTATTTATATGGATGATATTTTAGTGTTCAGTGACACAATAGAACAGCATTTAATTAATTTAGAAACCATTTTTCAAACTCTAAGAATCCACAATTTAAAAATAGAGCCGAATAAATGTAGTTATTTGACAGAAAATTTAATTTTCTTAGGTCACTTGTTAACACCTAATGGAATTAAACCAGACCCAAATAAGATAAAATCCATTAAAGACTTTCCTATGCCAAAAAACCAAACAGAATTGAAATCTTTTCTAGGTCTTTTCGGGTATTATAGGAAGTTCGTACAAAATTTCGCGGAAATAACTAAACCGCTTAATTCTCTATTGAAGAAATATATAAAATTTCACATATCACCGGAAATATCAGCATGCTTTGAAAAATGTAAGGAAATATTAACATCTGATTGTATCTTGATATACCCCGACTTTAATAAACAGTTTATTTTAACAACTGACGCGTCAAATTTCGCGCTAGGTGCGGTGCTTTCTCAATTAAGCGACGACGGTAAAACCGAACGACCTATTTCGTTTGCTTCTCGTACATTAACAAGCGCAGAAATTAAATACTCGACAACCGAGAAAGAATTGTTATCCATCGTATGGAGCACAAATTATTTTAGACCCTATCTTTTTGGACTTAAGTTTCAATTAATTACTGACCACACACCACTGGTTTGGTTAATAAATTTAAAAGATCCAAATTCTAAATTATCCCGATGGCGATTAAAGTTAAGTGAATATAATTTTGAAATAACATATATTCCTGGCAAAACAAATAAAGTTGCCGACGCCTTATCGAGAGTACAGATAAACCAAATAGCAAGAAAAGATTACGCAACCTTTCTTGAAACCTATAAAAATATTGAGCTAACACATTTCGAATATTCTAATGAGCAGATATTAGATTACCACAACAAGAATATTCTTTATATTTAAGATGATTCAAACAGAAACGAAAATCATTTTAAAATTATACAGGATACGTTTACTGCGATAAAAGACACCGATTTCGACTTAACCATTAAACTGACAAGCGCAGCAAATTCGCGTAATATTATTCTAGCCAAAATAAAACCTCATCATAATGAGCTTAATTTTAAAACGTTGGCAGGTTTAAATCTTAAGGAAAATAAAACCTATTATTTGACATACTTTGAAAAATTCACTATTTATAAAATGTTACAATTTTTATATCCCAAAACGAATTTTATCGTTTGTAAAAATATTGTCACTATACCACCAGTTGAAGAACGACAACAAATTATTTTTGATTTTCATAACGACCCCAACAACTATCATAAAGGTATCAAAGAGACTACTAATAAAATCCGACAATTACACAAGTGGAAAAATATGCATAATGAGATCGCGGATTTAATAACTTTATGTCCCACTTGTCAAATGTCAAAAATTGATCGAGTTAATCGAACTCAACCTTTGAATATAAAGAAACCCCCAGATAAACCTTTCGAATCAATTTCGGTAGATCTCTTCCTTTTTGACAATGAAATTTTTCTAACTATTATAGATAACCTAACAAAATTTGCGCAAGTTTATGCAATACCTAATAAAAAGCCACAAAATATTATTGATTCACTGCGCCTTTGTTTCCTTACTTTTGGAATACCACAAGTTGTTATTTCGGACCAAGGCGGTGAATTTAATAGTAAACTAATGAAAAAATTCAGTGAATCAATTAAAATAAGTTGGCATTATACGTCATCGGAATATCACAGTTCGAACGGAATCATAGAACGTTTTCACGCTACTTTAGCGGATTCGTTCAATACCTCCTACAACAAGGCCAGACGGCTTACGCGTGACGTCATCAAAAGTGGTCTTAACTTATTTACAGGCGTATATTGAAATGTGCAATTTCTTTTAAAATTTCACAGTTAAGTAGACATTTTAGATGCAAAAATCTCGAAAAAATATAACAAAAACTTGTGTTTTGTAAATTTATCATTTTTATATATGTAGTTTGAAACGTAATTGGCCTAATACAATACCTCCTACAAGCTGATATTACTTTAAGCACGACTATCATGACTGATAATGTGTATTACTCAATTTTTTTTTAAATCAAATATGAAATTGCTGTTTACTTACCTTTTTCTGCATACCTACATAAATAATATTTAAGAGCTTCCGGCTAAAACAAGGCTGCAAGTCATGAACACCCTTTAGACGTGCCTCATTCGATTTTTGTTAAAGGAAAACGAAATTTCAAAGCAAAAACCTTTGAATATCCAGTTTATCAAAATAGAATCTACCTATTTTGATAAACTGAAACTAGATACCACGGTAAAATATCACTATAGGTATAAAAGTGTCATAATAGGTAATAGCTTGAGTAATAGTAATGTCAAATTTGATAGTGCGTTTTCTCCTCGGTTTTCTCCATCCAAAGAACCTTGCAATCTTCAAATATTTATGATAAAACATGAAAGATTTATACAGGTTTCAAATTATTACTTTTTTATGTTAGATTTGGTATATTACTCGGTATATTATTGGGGTCTAATATTTATTTATTAAAAGTAAGTCTCCAGTTTCCTTTTTTCCTTTTACCCAAAATATTATGATTATGTTTAGAACAATAATTATTATTAAGAAAGAAGTGTATTTGAAATGCTGCAAAGAAAAATTTTTGAAACGTCAATTTTTAGGTGATTTTTACAATTTTCAAAATTAGTCAAACGAGGGGTGATTCACTTCTCGCAATACTGTCACAAAATCACTCGCAATCGCCGAAATCACTATCGCAATAATTCGCAGTCGCTTCGCAATCAACGCAATCGCTTCGCAATCATCGCAATCGCTTCGCAATCCCCCGAAATCGATTAGCAATCCCCCGAAATCGATTCGCAATCCACGCAATCCTTCGCAATCCTATCGCAATCCATTCGCAATCGCTCATAATCCACAAAAGTTTTCGGTAAAATAGATGATATTAAGTACCAAATGAGCGGCTACGTGCTAACTGGGTATAGTATTTGTCATAAAAACGTATAAAAAATCGTTAGGCATTTTTCTCGGTATTTTTATGGTACGCGTTTGTTGACAACAGTTGAATTCACTGTCGTCAATAATATGGTGTTATTTAAGCACGTAGCTAAACTTCAGGAGGTAACTCGTCCAGTGATTTTAAGATAAACAGTATATAAACATATGTCCGGAAATGCACTGTTTCCAAGATACAGGGTGTCAAACTTTAAAAAAAATCGTTTTTTTTTGGAAAAATCTTAGTTCTTTTGGTCGATTTTGTTAAAATTCGGCAGTAGTATTTACTGTAATAAGGAGCTAATTTAGCCATAATTAGATTAATTCTTTTTAAGTTCAGTGGCGTCCCGGAAGTCAATCTTCTCTAGATTTTTGATAAAAAAATGTAAGCCACTCACTTTTTAAAAAATTCTATATTTTTTCCAAATTTAGCAACTAAAAATACAACTTTTCTATCCCTTGTGTTATCTTTGTGTCTTGCTTAGTTTTTGAGAAAAAAAAATAAAATCACTTTTTGTGATATAGTCTAGGGACATGTAATAGTGGTTTTTATTTTTTGCCCTAAACAGTAAGCAAGGTACGAAAATAAATCGAGGGACAAAAAAGTTGTATTTTTAATTCCTTAATCCGAAATAAATACCAAAATTAGAAAAAAGTCAGCGGCGTACACTACCGTTTTTTTTCTTAAACTTGAACACTCTGTATTTTGGAACCAATGCATTTCCGGACCTATGTTTATATAAACTTTTCGTTCTAAAATCATCACGTACTTAACTAACTATAATACCAGTTCGTATACAGGCTATCCCTTATACACTGCTAGCTATCTGACATGAACTATACTGAACTGGCGTTAGAGTGGGGAATCTATACAGGGTGAAATAAATTTGCTTCTCACCATTAGGATCTCGGCAACTGTAAGAGATACGAAGTCTGTTAAATGAGGGCAAAGTTGCGCAAGTTAGGGGTAACCGATATGCCGTTGAGAAATTTAGAAAATTCCGACTACCGGAGATATTCGTAATAAACCGAAAATCAGCTATTTCATTTTTATTTTTCCTGACTTTATTTGAAGATATAATATAACATGAATTTAACATTATTATTGCCACTTTTTTCCCTTTATAAGATGGCAGTATCAAATTTTAAATCTGACGTTTCGTGTCCGGGCCCCCATCATCAACTTCATTTCTTTAAATACGGACCTGGATTTTCTATTTAATTTTTTAAAAGCCTTTGGTCTCCCAAAACCAACGATATATCACACTTCAATAAATCAACACCGCTATTGGACAAGTGTGATACATCGTTGATTTTGCGAGACCAAAGACTTCTAAAAAATTAAAAAAAAAATACAGGTCCGTATTTAAAAAGTTGATGGTGGGGGCTCGGACAAGAAACGCCAAATTTCAAATATGATATTGCCGTCTTGTAAAGGAGAAAAAATGGCAATAATAATGTTAAATTCATTTTATATTATCTCTTTAAATAAAGTCAGGAAAAAATAAAAATAAAATAGCTGATTTTCGGTTTATTATGAATATCTTCGGAGGTAGTCGGAATTTTATAAATTTCTCAACGGCAAATCAATGACTCTTAAATTGCGCAACTTTGTCCCCATTTAACAGACTTCGTGTCTCTTATGGTTTCTGAGATCCTAATGGTGAGAAAAGAATTTGTTTCACCCTGTATTGCTGAAAAAATAAATTTGACGTTCCATTTAAAGTTTGACATTTGGCTATGGTAGAAAAAAATCTGAAAAAGTGGCAACACTGCCGATACCATTTTAAAATCAGGGACTTCGGATAATCCCCCCATACTTAATTTTGTCGCAAAAGAATTTGTGGTTCCAAATAAAACAGCGGTTTCCAAACTTATGCCCCACTCTGTAGGTGTTCCACTGCTACATAAATAAATCTAACCTATATTTAGTAAGACATTAATTTTTTACTCCCACTCGACTTTGCAACTGACACACCCCTGTATGAGAAATTTCAGTACCATCAGTTTTAAATTTTTAATTAAATGATATTGTTGCGTGAAAAACCTACATATCGATTTTCATAAATATCTGAAATACATAATTTAATCTCGGTTTTAAAGATCATAGATAAAAACTATAATATGGCCTCCAAAATTGTTTTTATATGTACCGAACCGAGGTATGAACATAGAAGCGCAAATGCGCACAAATAGTTTTTATTTAATATCTCTAAAACTATGAATATGAATCCGAGAATGAATCTCTGTATGAATTCAAGATATAGGGATGCAAACGGTAAACGAGGAAGACAGACAAGATATTGACAATGAAAAGAATGTATTTGAGGATTTAGAAGGTATACTGAGTTAAATATTAAGGAGCAAAAAGAAACAAAAGGAAGATCGTTCTTTTCTAGGTGTTAAAGTCAATAACAAAGAAATGCTAGTGAAGAAATCCACTCGTTTATTGGCTCTTTTCTAACAAGCTAGGAACACTTTCAGGCGAGTGTCTTCTTCGGTGTAAGAGAATGGGGGGGGGGTTCCTTGAAAAACAAAAATAAGAAGTGAAAGGAAGATAAAATATCAACAAAGGCTTTATTGATATACGTTTGGAAAATTATTATGCAGTATGTTATTTACGGACATGGTACATTGGTAGAGTTGTAGAGGAAATTGATAAGAGTTCCAACAAAATTAAATTCCTTAAGTCGTCCCTCGACACCTACATTTGGCCAAAAGAGAAAAATGAAGACTCAAATAGTGGAAAATAATTTCACATTTTACGAGCCAATATCACTAATGGGAAATGAGCCTTTTTATCAAAAACGGCATCAAAAATTAAAAATCGAACAGAAATTTAAGGCTGCAAAAAATTGCTTCAAGATTATTTGTAATTAAATGCACAAGTTCCTATTTATGATTTCGGCTGTGTTTTTCTGACCTGCTATTTTTGAACTAGACCATTTTAAAGTTAATTTATTGAGGTCAATTTTGGGTAATGGGGTCATACTTACCTATGTTTTTAAGTATTTTTTTTTGTATTTTTTGATATTTATTTATTTGTACTTGTTTTGCTTGAAAGCACAATCTAATCCAAATAAGCTATGGCTTTCTCTGTTTACCTTATAATGAATTACAAACAAACAACTGAGCATCACAAAGCAATGAAATGGGACACCCTGTAAACCGAGATAACACGAGATTACTAACCAGGCGTTTTATTCGTTATACAAAAAGATATCAATACGAAATTTGGAGAGCTTACTGGAATGACCATAAAGAAAAGAATAGGCCTAAAAGCAATAATTAATGGGTCACTTTCGGCAGCTCTGCTTTCGGTCCAACCGGAAGTAATACTTTGTTACTTTAAATGAAACACCCCCCATATTTTTGCGGTATATTAACCATTAAACTACTAAAACTTTCACTTTCGGTTTACCTGTAGGCAATCCGGAAGTGTTTTTAAATTTGACGCTTAAGCAGCATTCACTTAAATAATTTTAGTAGAACGTCCTGTATCAGAAACTATCATAGGTATAGGGAGGGTTACATAACTTAGATTTTGATGAATAGGTAATCGAAAATAGCAAAAATATACAGGGTGTTCCATTTACTCCGGTATGACCAGAAGTGATTAATTACTGTTTTTACGCCTACCTTTTTACTTATAGCCTTTCCTGTAAGCTCCCTAAATCTCAAAATATATTTTGGTCAGTGGCCAGTAATCTCGTGGTCACCCGATATACCTATATAATTCATATAACATTCAAGGGATTTCCAAAAGACCACAAATAAGCTATTTCATTTTGATGTTACCTAAACTTATCCTGTTCACAAAGTTGTCATAAACATGCATGCATTGCGAGAACCATGTCTCTGTGCTCATTGGTTTGTTTCATAATTAACAAATGATAATGGATAAACTACCCTAGAAAGTTTGTATTTCTTTTTTAATTGTGGTCCAAAATTTGAACCTGGTTGATAATGTAATAAATCATTATTTGATCTCTATTGTTGATTTTTGTTTAATCAAAGACAATGTTTTAACACTTCTAATAATTAGTAGGAATTATCACTATATTTTCATATTGAAGAATATTTCTAGTTTCCATAACAAACCTACCTATAGCTCCCTAAACCCGGACGTAAAACTAAGTATACGTTTTGCAATTTACAAGACACTTTAAAAGAACACGCAAACGAATTCGCAACCTTTAGAAATCCCTCGCAATCCTTGGAAGTCTTTCGCAATCCTTGGGAGTCTTTCGAAATCCTTGGGAGTTTTTCGCAATCCTTGGAATTCTCTCGCAATCTTATTCAAAAACCCGCAATCTGTCGCAATCCGTCGCAATCTTTCGAAATCCCTCGCAATCCCATAGTTTTCGCAATCTTGTCACAAATTTTACCAAAGTGACTACCCCCTCGTAGTCAAAAGGCTGTTTTGATTTAGATAGTGTAACAACAGCTCACAAAGAAAAGACTTTTTATTGTAAATATCTAAAAATGTGTCTTCGAACTCATTAATCAGTTTTTTAAATATAATATAGGCTGTTGAAACTACGTTCACGAGGATATAAAAGAGCCCCACGACTTAAGGGGCGTTGACACTATGCTTGTTGGCTAGTACCAGTCGATCCACGCCAATCGACAAGTATAGTGTAAACATTTGCTAGCGCTAGTCTCGTGCTTATTTTACTAGCGCCAGTAAAATTAAAAGTGTTTGTACTTTTATGTACCAGTTGAAGAAATAAAAATGGCCCCTATACACAAATGGAGTGAAAATGAAACGGTAAAGTTTGTCAGTTTATATAAAGAATGTGAAATATTGTAGAATGTTCAAGATGCAAATTATAAAAACAGAGACAAGCGAAACAAAGCATTTATGTGATATATTTCTTAATTCATCTTGTAACATTGTAGCTATTATTTCAATGCCTTTTTCCACTTCACTCATCTTCGAAAATTGGCAGCAAATTTCAAACCCGTCTCACTTATATTTATGTACTAGCACAAAACAGTGCATACTAGTATGTAAACAGCACAAGCAGTACCAGCAGACTAGCGCTAATTTGTTAGTACCAGCCAACAAGCATAATGTCAACGGGCCTTTAAGGAATTAATGAAATTGTAAGAATCAAAGAATCTTCTACAACACAAGGTTCATTTAAGGTTAAATTTTCTTTACAAAATTCACAACTTATTTTTTTTAAAACAATATGACAGCAATATCTACTTAAATAAGTGATTAACTGGCATTTCAGATCCTCTGCTGTGTCTTGTGAATGTGACAAATTATTAAGAACACCCGAGAGAAAACCTTTCAGAGCCTCTATAATAAAATGATTAAATATTTTGAGAGCTAATTTAACATTTTGCTTTTTTATAAATGATGGAAAAAGGGCCTTTAAACTACGGGAATATCCATGTTTTAATATTTTGTCTCGTTTTAGTTCATGAAGTTTTTTGACCACTGAGGGCATATAGCAAACATTGCATTACAGCCTTTATGAGGCATAATTACACTAAATATTACTTACTCCAAAATTAGCTAACAGGAACAAATTTTATAAACTTGCTGACCACATTGAAAAAGCACAAAATAAACTCTTATTACACGAATGCAACAGGTCAACTCCAAACATTTTGGAAAGCTAAAAGCGAGGCTAAAAACATGAACTTTAGATCTTTTCGGCGAGTTTCCACCGCACATCATTGTTCACATAAATTTACACACACGAAAGTGTAAAGAAATTAACAGAAAAACAATCAAAATCGAACAGAACAATAATTAAGAAGCCGGTCGAAAGTACGCCATTACGCCAACTGACAGAAGGCACTGAGGCAGTGTTGCCAGATTTAGAGTTAGTTTCATACATTATTTGGGATGTAAACTATTAACGTATATTTAGTTGGACTTTAATTTTTACAGCATTTGTTGAATGACATTTGAAATTATGTTTTTAAATGGACCTAATATTTATACAAAATAATTAGGTTATTGGTTAGCAACGTTTATTTTCTTAAAGGTTTTGATTCCGTTATTGTTTCACTTTTCAGTTTTTATATATTTACTTTTTGGGTTTTAAATATTTGTTTATATTTAATATAACTATACTATAATATACCAAAGCAAACTTTTACATTAAGTATCTAATATATTGTTAATTGTAATCTTGGAATCCAAGACGAATATTTAACGTTTCTTTGAAAAATAATTTGTGGCAAATAGCAAGTAGCTCAAATTGTGATAAAGCGCCCAATCTGGCAGCACCGGATACATGACGTCGAGATGGGAATTGACATTCCAGTCGCCCAGCGTGGCAATCAACGTTAAATACGGAAGTAGGAGCGATAAAATAAACAATACTTTTACTGGGCACCTCTTGGCTCCTCTTAATGCTTTTCTTATGGCAAAAAAGTATGGACCACTTTTCATGACGTCACTGCTAATTTCAATATCAGCTAGTTGGCCTAGTTGAAGGAGGTATTGATTCGTTACGGTGTTATTTGATTGAGCATAACACTTGTGATTTAAAAGATGCATTATTAGTCGCAATTAATTCATGTAATTCAAGTCAACATAGCTCTACCGGATTTGCACCCAACGATTTAGTATTTCCTTTTAGAAATGGTAATGAGCTTAGTCAACAGCAAAATTTATTTTTTAAAACTATTGAAAAGATAAAAATAAAGCAAGTTGGGAATAAAAAAAAGCAAAAAACCCATTTCGACCGGTTTAAAGCAAACCAACAAAGTGAAAACTTTGAAATTGGACAAAAAATCCTATTGAAGCGACCAAAAAATCCGAATACTCCCAAAAGCGTGATTTGTACAGGGCCCTACGAAATTCTAAGTGTCAATAAAAATAATAAAACACTAGAAATTTGTCTTGACAATAACGTAGTTCGTAAGTTTCATTTTAATAATGTTAAACCTTATCATGAATAATGAGTTTCAAATGAATGAGTTTTTGTTATTGTGGGTTATCATACAGTCAAGCTCACAAAAGCATCAACTCGTTATTTTGAGAAAAATGCCTCACTGACATGAACTTTCTTGTTTCATGAAAACAACCAACATGGAAGCTGCTAAAGCAAGACGGCAAGTACGGCGACCACAAGCAACCCCATGGTCTTCTTCTCAGGAGGGAGGTGTTACGTCACTCGACCACCAACGATGCTTCTGAAAATTTCCTTATCGCAAGTTCGTCAAATTATAAAACTGTTGACTACAGTAATATTTGTTATGCGAATTAATATATATTATACCTACTGAAACTTACCGACCCCCAGTCTACGTATTACCTTCTGAAAGTCGGCAGTCAGACACGTGATCGTACAAATCTTTTTTTTTACAAACCTATTTCGACCCGTCCATTACGTTGTGTATTTAGTATCTCCCAAGTTCTTTAGAGTTTGGAGCCGCAAAAGTCGTTTGTGTTTTTTTTTGTTGGAACTATTGTTTCCTTTTTTTTTCTTATTTTAGCAATTAATACACCAAGAACATTTAATACATTTATTAAATAAACGGAACCAGTCAGCACATGTTAACATAAAACAAATCTTAATAAATGAAGAAAGAACATCTTAATTTTCTTAAAGTTCAGTATGAACATATGTGAGAAGTCATTTTGTTAAACTCTAAATATACTTAATTATGCCACCCTTCATAACTTGTAGTAACATCCAGGACCGTAGTACTTAATATGTACCATTTTTAATTCACGAATCAGATCACCTATTAATATATTAGTCCAGAGTAATTGGATGTGATACCTGTCACTTATCACATACAACACGCCAGTTATACTTTAGATATAACTTAACGTCTCAATGCTAACATATTATTGGCGAATATTTAATTACCGAATGTTTTTTTTGTGGGCGTTATACGTTGTACCTGATAATTATTGCATCGTTCTCTTCTCATAATATTGTATTAGTCCAGAACTTAACGTAACAACGGTTACGATAATTACGAAGATTTTAAAATGGGAAATAAGTCAAGCAATATAATTAAACACCAAGCAAGCCGAAAGACAACGGTCCAGGAGCGGACACATAGTTCCTAACAACTCCTGTCGGACTTCCATGGATTTTGTCAATTAATTATCGACTAAACTCGTTACCCTCTCTACAACCTATCGCTTCAATGCCAATACATTATTATTCGCGTGTACGTACCTCTGCATATTCCCATTCATTCAGACATCACACAACAACGTACAATTCAAATTCGACCAACTATCGTATCATACACTCGGGCTCGGGATATTCAGTTGTACGTAATTAAATAAATAAAATTTCGGGAGTACGGATCTTACCTGCGGCAATCCGTACTATTTACTATTTTGTTCTTAACCAGATGACTTCGATAGAAGGTACCCTTCAAAAATCATCGTGCTCATTGACTCTCATTCACCAGATGTCCTTAACTTTACTACAAGAATGAAACAAGTGCTAGTGACCTATTTAACAGCTGTGAAATTCAGAAAACATTTGAACTTTCGATCGATTATTGTCTGTCTAGGCTTTTTAATTCTTTTATATTTACTTTCTAAATTTAAGGGTTTATTTGGGACTAGAGTTAGTGTGACCAGGATAGCATTAAACGTGACCAAAATTTATAGAACCCATTTTTTTCTTGATATAATTTCCCTTCCCATTTTCGTGCAATTGCGCTTACCTGGAAGAATTTGGTTAACTGATTTTTCTCCCCCAGCCCTCTTAGCCGTTCCCCGAGTATTCATATTTGCTGATTTCTTGTTGTTGTTGAGTTTCACAGGCGAACCCTTTAAAAGAATAAATTTTAGAATCTTGGACCAGGAAAATTCCATATCAAATAAATTGAGACCCCCCGTGACCCTTCCAGAATTCTCAATTTGTCAATGGTAATATCAGTCAATCCCCACATCGTACACCGTTATATAAGGTTCGGCGTTAGGATCTTCTTTTATTCCTCATTAACAAATATGTCAGAATTCTGAAATTGTTAGTGCATTGCTCCATGGAACTTTAGATTGTCAACATCGTACACCGCCATATTAGGTTCGACGTTTAAACGCACCAAAATACCATAAAAAATGCAACAACAATGTAGCTCGTATTGAATTTCCGCTAAAGTCTTGCAAAACAAGCACCGCACACCATCAGAGGTTCGGACGCTATAAAAATTGCAATACTCTATCGGAAAGTTCAATATCAGCATTAAATATGTTAAATTGATTTTTTTATATTTTGAAATAAATTTAATTTCCCCTAATGTTGTTATTAATTATTTCCTCCCACAGACTTGCAATCCAGCACCGGACACCGTCAGGCTCGGACGCTGTAGATTCACACGCCTCCTTGAGAAAATACCAATAACCAACATTCCACTTTAATTATTTAAAATAGAGTTTAAAATTTAGAATGAATTTCAAGAAATTATTAAATTCCCCTAATGTGGCTTATTAATTATTTCCTCACACAGACTTGCAATCCAGCACCGGACACCGTTAGGTTCGGACGCTGTATATTAACACGACTTTTTTGAGAAAATATCAATAATCAACATTCCCCTTTAATTAATTTAAATTTAGAATTTTCCAGTTCAAGAAATTAATTAGTGGTCGAGCAGAGTTTCGTTCGTACTTTTAAAAGAATAAATTTTAGAATGAAATTCAATGCTGTCGGTTGGCTTTTTATATGGAGCCTTCCCCTGTATCCAGCCAACGTCACGCATCTCCCCTTACCTTTTACTTGACTTACGGTATCTTCACCCTTATTGCGTGGCAATATAGGAACCTAATTCCCTTATCAAACCTCAAGAATTTTAAGTGGTTGTAGCGAGCGCACTCTAAGCCCGTGGTTTTGCTTGTTTAAGCCCCGTTAAAATTTACCATTGGAATATTATTATATTATATGCATATTATAATATATGTATATTTAAATCTATTTTACTGAAAATTATTTGTCTTGCTGGGTTTTCCCTTTTTTTGTAAGGAATCATTTGAGCCTGGTCTGACACTTTTCACTCTTCCCCAATTTTAAAATATAAATTTTGAAAAAAAATGCCTTAAATTAAAATAATAAAAAAAATACTACTATTAATTTCAAAAATATTGACCCCGGTTTGGTCCGTTTCACTACTTTAGTTTTAAGATTCAGATTTAATTGTACCGCCGCAGAACAAACAAGTCTTTAATTATTTTTGTTAGTAATAAAATTGTTTTTGGAAAAAGCCACTCATTTTCCATATCCAACACCAAAACTTATATACATGCTGGAAAAAGTACAAAGACGTTTTCTGAGACACATAGGCTATAGGTTAGGAGAAGATATTAATTATGAATAATTGTCAATATTATTAAATCTTCCTAAATTGGAACTTCGCAGGAGAAATCTTGGCATATTTTTTCTTTATAAGATATTGAATGGTTTAATCAATTGTCCACCTCTATTATCTAACATTCACTTTCATGTTCCTGCAAGAAGCACAAGAAATATTAACCTATTTCATGTTTTGTACCATAGAACCATTTATGGATTTTTTAGTCCTTTGTCTGGGATATGTAGGGTTGCCAATCAATTGCCCAGTGAAATTGATTTCTTTAATAGATATATCTTTGACGGGTTTAAAGCATAAGTTAAGTAGGCAACAAGTTTAAATTGAATTATATTATATTGGATACAAAATTCAATCTGTTGGATATTTATAATGGTATTAATCATTTATTTATATTGTACTGGCTGGTCCGTTAATAAAATAAACATAAACATAAAAAAAATAAACATACAAATTTCGGATGGGGGAGCAAGGTCTATTATCGGTTCGTTTATCTTTTACGAAAATATGGTCCTGAACTATTATGCTAACAAGTTTCTCAGTGCAGATCAAATATTTTCAAGTTTTAATCAACAAAAAATAATTAACATAGATCAACACTAACAATTCATAATAATACTACGTGACACTATACTTAGATGGAAAACACACCTATCAAAGTTTTGATTATAAATTGAAAAATATATATATTATTAATTTTGTAAATATTTAAAAGGAACCCTCGCTATGAATACGCAAAGGCGCGTGAAAGACGGAATTAAAATGCATGATAAATTAACACTACACAATATCGTGTTTATTGAGCTCTAGGATGGAACTTTACAAGCATAATAATTTAAAGACGTAATATATAATATATTGCAGTATTGATATCAATAATTATGTTTCCCAATATAAAGGGAATCTTATGGATATACCTTTGCATAAAGTACGGAATTTTAAAACTTTCTAAACGGCATGTTATTAGGCATCTAAATGCGCAATTTTGCCTTAATTTGACCGACACTGTATCTCTTACGGTTGTTGAGATCCCCATACATAGACTCGAATTCGAGCCCCCCTGTACAAGTTAATAGAACTTTTAGAATTTTTTAGAATTTATTAGCATCTTAGAATTATCAGAATTTTTTAGTATTTTTTATCATTTTATAGAATTTAATTAGAATTGTTTAGAATTTATTTCGAATTTTCTATTGGATCTATTGGAAAATAATAACAAATTGCTACAGGATAATAACATTCTATTGCAGAAAAACACAAAATATTCCCAAGAAGAATGTAAACAATTCATACTCCAACGTCGTCGCGCGCAATCAGCTGGCAAATAAACAAGAAAATTCCGAACAAGGCCAAGACCAAAAACAAAATGCGAAACAACAACATATCCCTTTCAAATGTAACATTCCAGAAAACAATAAATCATTGTATCTTAAGCCAATTAGTACTGATGAATCAAAAACACTCTCTCAAAATCTGAAAAACAAATAATGTAGCGGCTATGATAACATTCCAGCTAGCATTGTCAAACTTTTCAATAACAGAATAATTATCAGACATATTATGTCATATTATAAATAACTCCATGAAATTTAAACGTTGTCTATACCGATTTTTCGAAAGCTTTCGATCGCCTTGATCACAATATCTTAACAGCCAATCTCTCTGACCAATTTGGTCTCTCAACTCGTGTGGTTAATCTTATATCTTCCTATCTCTCTGGACGTCCACAGTATGTAGAGTGCCTTGGTCATAGTTCGAGTAAAATTATAGCTCCTTCAGGTGTACCGCAGGGTTCCATTTTGGGACCTCTGCTGTTTAACTCTTTTATTAATAATATCTGCAAGGATCTTGAGGTACATAGCTTGTTGTACTGTGACGATATGAAATTATACTGTACAGTTGATTCAATTAAACACTGTATAAAGCTACAAAAGGCCATCGATTTAGTTAATGAATGGTGCAAGAAAAATAATTTCCCTTTGAATGCTTTGAAATGTAGTGTTGTTTCCTACTCGTTAAAGAAAAACTTTCTGACTTATCACTATAAAAATGAAAATGAGTTCCTACCGAGGTCAACTGAGTTTAAGGATCTGGGAGTAACATTTGACAGTTCACTTTCATTTAACCTTCACATTGAAGATATTATAAAGAGAAGTTATGGAATGCTTGGCTTTGTCATCAGAAACTCTCAAACCTTTGATAGTATAGCTTGTATTAAACTTTTGTACATTTCATATGTTCGTTCCATTTTAGAATACTCTTCTCAGGTATGGTCGCCATATTATCATAACCATATTCAAGAGCTTGAAAATATACAACGCAAGTTTCTCAAATATTTGTGGTGGAAATCCGATGGAGTATACCCGGAGATTGGCTTTTCACATACTCGTTTGCTCGAGA
>MU183582.1:110189-135727 GCA_016904865.1 Pissodes strobi
CTTACTAATCCATTCAAATGAAATTTTTCAAACCTCTTGTTCAAAATCTTGGCATCTTTTTCCCATTTTTCTGTTGGTTCCATGAGACCTCCGAATGAAAGGTGGGAAGGAATCCCATATGAGTGCTCTGCTTGGGACTTAAAAGGATGATCTCCCAGATCCGGATGGGTTTCTTTCAACTTGGATGCAACCCAGCCTGCTAAATACGGAACTCCATCACTTTATTTAGCCTTTTGTAAATTTAATGTTGAAGTACTATCAGACTCAGAAGAGGTACTACTCTGAGAGCTGTCATCTGAAAAATATGATCCTTTTTCAGTAGGGATGTCTTCAATTGTCATGCCACCAGAAATAATTTTGGCCACTACTATATATTCATCCTTATCGCCATCATGAGCTATAGTATTTACATATTTTTGAACAACACCAGGGTTTTTCCCCAAAATAATCATCCTTATCCTGTATATTGCATCCAATGGAGAAGGATGATCATTAAGTCCTCCTCGACCACGTATTTGAAAAAAAAAAGGTCTCCAAAGAATGTGCGTTAAAATATATTTTGCACTGTATCTTTGTTTCATATCAGTATATAAATTTCTTAGAGGAGAAATAGACATTAAAATCCCTTTTTGAAATATTTGTAAGCTTTTTTTGCCACTGCATTTCATCCCATTGATCATGTTTGCAATATCATCTAATAGTTCATTTTGTCTTTCTATATCAAGGCCATATGGTCTTTTTGTTGATACCGAAGCATTGGTTGTGTTGCTGTTAAATATATCAAACCAGTTATTAATTTTTTCTATAAAATTCCCCAGATCAATTGCCATTTTTCTGTCTGGGCCTGGTTCGTAATGTTTTAATGCAGTTGCTGTTGTATGGGACAATAAATGTGCTGCTAATGAAACATTTTGGCGTTGAGGGCCAATACATTCCAAATGTCTTTTAGTAATTTTATAGCACGAAGACATTTTTGATTCCAGGGCGATTAGGTGTTTTAAAGGATCCATAAATACAGATGAGCCATGTTCTAAAATAAATCCAGTGTCTAGTAGCCAATTTCTAATTAATTTGAGCAAGTGGGGAGCATCAGCAAACAAATATACGTTGTGACCTGTCACCGGATGTAGAAAATAAGTATTGTCTTTATCAATCCCCAGTTCCTTCCACAGTCCCACATTGCGTCCACCACAGTCCGAGACACACGCAACTACAGAATAAGAAATTTCATGAAGTTTTTCAATTAAAGTGTGTAGAATGTCTTTGGTCATTTTCTTATCAAAGTCTAGATATATCGGTTGTTTCCACTTTGCAAAAATACCTCTCACCATAACCACCTGCATTTGTGAATGCGGTCCAACAATTTCGTCTGCCTGTTTATCATATTCATATATAGAGTTTACTTTCACTTTATCGAACTGAAGCACAACTACTCTTTCAAAATCGCTCATTTCTTGTGCAGCTATACTCATAATTCTTATAATATCATTTAAGGCACCTAAGTTTAGTCGAGATGCCCATCTTTGAAGCGAAGATATTCCTAAAATTGTCATTTTCTTCTTTAATGTTCGTTAGCTGTTTTTTAAGTGCTTCATTTTCAGCAAGCAAGGTCTCATATTTAACAAAAAATGTCTCATGTACATTTTCTTCTTGGATTTCAGAAGTACAGGGTGTTGGTAGTGAAGTTACCATAGGCACAGTTTTGGACAAATCAGGATTATTATTGACTTCACTTTGCAAAATTTCTTGTACTAATAGAGTATTAGTCCTTTTGGCAATACGCTTGCTTCTTTTTTTTTTTGTTATAGAGACTGGCTTAGAATTTTTTACCAGATTGAGTGAAGGCACAGCTGAAACAAAACAAAGCTTCAAAATGGTTGCCATTTTCAAATAATTTTTACTAAATAAGAAAAGCTTGTGTAATATGATCAACGAGATGCTTAATGAAAAAAATATGCAATTGGTGGTTGTTTTCGTACATTCCGATGTAATGAAAAAAAAAAATAAATTGCTTATGTAACTACTACGTAACTCTTTACATATTCATATATAATTTTGTAGAAAGAAAGTAAACACTCAAACAAAAGGACCGTGTTATAGAACAGATTTAATCAAAGGCTTTTTACAATTTTCACATTTAAAAAGCCAGTTTTGAGAAAACTGGGTCAATCATTCAATGTATTTTTGTATTTACCTGTGATTTTTAATTTCCTCTTTGCTGGGAGACTAAGTAGTTCTGCTTGTAAATCACGCTCATAATCTTCTTCCGTAAAATGTTCTGAACACGGCAATTTTCAGGATCCCATTTTCCATCTCTCTTACATTTCTGCACCCAGATTTGAGGAAGACTTTTGTCTTTAGGAAAGCCATAGAAACAAATCTCTTTGCCAGATTTTTCAACACCTAATCTGCTATTATTACAAACTCCAACTGTACACCTCATTCCAGGCATTGTAATTCTAAAAAGAGGAATAAACATAATAAACACTGCTTTATAGATATTAAAAGTACCAATTATAACAATAACACAATGAAAATCTTAAAATAGACACTTACTGTTTTTATAACAACTTCTAACTTCCAAAATGATATATTGTCCTTTAAAAATATAGTTATGCACACTATGTAAAAACGAGTTTTAAAAAATGTTCATATAACTCTAAACAATAAACAAAACGTCAAAATGTCTATACTTTTACTTGAGGAAGTAAAAAATACTTTGAAAAACACAACACACAACTATTGTAACGAAAACTAAATCGGAATATGCAATAAACAAATCAGCTGCCTTGTCAGAACGGGGTCGCCAGTCAACGTCACGACCTCCGCCTCACCCGCGCGACCCCCTCGCCAATAAGCTGCTCAACCAGATAACCTATTAGAGTTAATAGCCACCCATACACCAGCGTTCATTACCGGCATTCATTCTCCTAGCGTTCTTTCCTTTAAAGGAATAATATAACTTTGATCGCCCCCTAACACAAATATTTTCGTGCAATTTTTCCTCTCAATTTTTCCCCTCGTTCAGTCGTCTCATATTTTGCGAGGAAAATAATCTGCTTAGAGGCCACCAACGTAAAAATCATATTCTCCAGTTATTTCTATCCAAAGTGCCTGTGAAAGGAAAGAGTGTTGGATAGTGGACAAATTAATCATCTGCGAGGACACTGTTCCTCTCAATTATTACTCATTAACTAGCGTTCTTTCCTGCGAGATTCGACATTCCTATGGGAAAGAACGCTGGTGTATGGGTATCAATCTTGTCAGGCTTGAACGTCGGTATATCGTGACAAGAAAGATGGTATGCGGATCTATCATCTTATTACTCATTAACTGGCGTTCTTTCCCGCGAGATTCTACATTCCCGCAGGAAAGAATGCTAGTCTATTGGTAGCTAATGCGCCTTGGGGTGGGAGCACTCTTAATAATATCGCTGTCTCTCTCGCTCTCTAGCCCGTAAAGACGAGTCCAAAGAGAGACGGAAAGATGAAAAGCGTATTTGGAATATACGGAGCGTCAAATCAAACGCAATGTGAATGAGCCTAATCGGTCGAGATCCTCCCGCGATTTGTTGTCATGCGAAGCATAATACGATCCTTTAGAGTTCTACGCCACTATGCTATCTTAGCCGCTTCTGATTGGTGGGTTGACGTTACTCTAGAATACTGTTAATTTTGAACCCATGGCCCTCCGCTCGCTTCGCTCGTTCCGGGGCTCAATTAGACAAAACTTACAAACAAATTTACAAAAAGAAACAAACATAACCTCAAAAAAATAAAGAAAAAATGTATTGCACCCAACGGGAATTGAACGCGGGACGTTCACATTCCAAACGCAGATTCTTACCATTAGGCCTGGCCAAGACAAATTGGCTCGACCGTAGATAAAGTAAAAGTGACGTTAATCCACCAATCAAAAGCGACTACTATAGCATAGCGGCGTATGACTGTAAAGGATCTTAAAATGCTCATGCGAACATCCTAAGAAGGAAAATGGATAATTATTCTTATAAAATATATTTTATTTTATATTAATAAGCTTATTTTAAGTACAACATAGTTTAGGAGTTACTTCATGATCTGATCCTGCCGATCCAGCAAATTCCTCTAAGCAGAGACCGATGCTTTTCTTTTCAGAGACGGACATGGTTAATGCAGACCGGACACTTCGACTATCGATGGTTTTCAAGTCGGTCGCATAATTAAGGGCAGCGCAAACTTTTATGAATTTGGAGACGCAGTCCGTGCCATACTTTCCATATTCACTCGTTTGGTAATCCCAGGGGGTCAAGTAATGATAGGATATCCAATAGGTTTTTGTGATAAGAAATACCAGGTTAGTGTCCGCAGGAAACCTACAAAACAGAGTTGGTATAGTATATATTATAGTCGAATCTATCTAAAAATCGTTTTAAAAAAATATGCAAATCATTTTTCAAGGAGATTCAAAACCATAAATCATTTAGAAAGATACAACTTTGCCGCCTGTAAAAGAGATAATTTAGCGTTTTAGTAAAACGATAACAAATAAGTATAATTTTTTTGGCATAATTTGTCTATTTATAAGAATAATTTTAAATGGACAAACCTATATTTTACGACGAATGAATGACATATATTGGACATACAAACTAAAATAATGATCTTAAAGCAAGAGACAAGTTAGCATGCTCTAGTTTTGAAGACTAAGCCATCCTAGATACACAAAGCTATATTTTGACTTACTTTTCACCGGGTTTCAAGTCCCATATATTTATTGCGCTGTGTATCAGCCAACATAAATGCAGCGTTAAAGCGTATCTGAACCATCCGACGACCAGAACTGACGTTACTATGCTTTCACTCCAGTATTCGCAGGGTGCGTTTATTGGCAGAAGTAGCACGAGCAGGACAAACAATACGCCATACCATCTGCAACGATAAAACTGTTTTATTTTGTGGCATTTAGTTCAGTCTTGGTAAGACAAGTTTTCTTTGCTGTTAATCATGTTATTCATAAAGTCATGTTTGGGTATGTTTTGGGAAATTAAGAAGCGAAGTTGAGTCATACATACACCACCCCCAAAACCATCTTGACATATTAGGAATTTATTTATTAATTTAATTAGATAAGTATTAATTTACCTCTTTTGAAACATGACCACCTTGTCGTTTTCCAGATCGGTAACGTCAATTTCTTTTAAAGCCTCCGTCTGTGCAGGGCTTAAGTCTCGCATCAAACTGAACATATGGGAGTAAAGAAACCCATTTTTTGGATTATACGGATCCAGCTCTGTTCCAAAGTGCTTGTGATGAAGTCGATGCCAACGAACCCAATCATATATGGGTCCCTAAAATCGGAGAATTATCGTAAAACTAGCAATTTTAAATTTTTATCTCTAAAATTAATATTATCGTTAAGACACAAACATCACAATTTAGTAAAGAGAGGTCCCATAATCGGTTTCCATAAGTCTGGATTTCCGGGGACATGTACTGGGACAATATTACCATATCGTCTCTCATTCTCGACTTTACTACATTCTCAACTTTGTCATGCCTTTTTTGTCTCATTTTATTATATAGGAACACATTTTCGATACTGATTAAAAACCGATACGCCTCTGGTGATGGCTTGAAAACGATAAGATGCAGAAATCTTCGCGCATGTTGCAGTGACGTTGTTGCCACGCCGTCTACATCAGAGTGGACCATGTATAACCAACACCTTCTAGAAAAGAAGGCCGTAAAACTAAGAAAACCAGTAGCCAATATGGCCGCCCTTGTTGGGACTCAATCTAAATGCTGTAAAGGGTATATTTCTAATTTTTAATATAAAATATGCTTCAAATTGTGAAATGTGTGCATTTGTGGTGAACAATTTATGCAAAGCAGGTAATTTATTCTGTTAATGGCAACGATATTGGCCTGTGTTCGTGATAGATAGACTCTTAACCCTACTATATAGTTGGCGGCTGATTGTTCTGGTACAAGGTGCGTTTCCACGTATATCTATTATAATTTCAGAGCTAATAATACCTAGTAATGTCTAAAATAACTGAAATTTTAATATGCAGTAACCAAACAATAAGACCTTAAGATTTTTATGTTGTGGATTTTTAATAATAATGATGCCTATTACCTTCGGTTTAAGCTCAGTCGCTTAGTTGAGAAAATTGATTTTGAAATAATTGTGAATAATGATGTTAAATGAATGTCGTGTTCCCAAATGTAGAGAGAATTATGAAAATTTACCTAAAGTGGCAATTTTTAATTTAAAAAAGTAAGTAAACTCAATTAAGAAGGAAAATCATTTGTTTCAACCAAGAATACTCGGGTATGTTTTGTATTTCTATTTTTATACGCAGTAACTAGTCATACACATTGTATTTTTAGAGGCTGCGCCTAACATTACGTACACAACATATGACGTTTTTACCTAAAAAATGCTTTGCAATACCTGGTTACTTTACCCCTAGAGTCATTCAATGACTGTCTTGACAGAGGTCTTGGTCTAACGCAGGCAATTAAAGCACTCGCACTCACGTGAAATCCACTTTAGGCCAAATAAATATAGGCTTTATTAATATTGATGAAGCTCCTCAAGCTCACTTAAACTTTATTGTCTTTATTTGTGAAGATCTGTTTATATCAATAAAGCAAACAGGTAATGCTGTCAGCAGGTAAAGAAAATGAAAACGTCGAATCAAGTAAGTGTTTCAAGTTGTTTATATATGAATTAATACATTTTCCATTGTCAGAGCCTTCTCCCTACTCGCGACGCCATCTTAGATTTAGATATCAGGCTTTCTAGCCCAGAGGGTAGTGATTGAGCATAGTCCATTCTGGAGCACGTTCGAAATTACACCATACGTTGCACACAGAAGCTGTTTTTCTTTCACCTGCACTAAGTACACCTTTTACACCAACCCTTTTTCTTTCTCCGGTGCACTGAGTGTCATTTAGTGCAGCACTTTCTCCACCGACTATTTTGTTGGTGTAAGTTGGTGCAGGATGGTAGGACAATGGCGAACTGGCGGAAAAATAGTAAACAAATCAAAACTTAACCTACAATTTTGTTCAGCTGTTGCTGCCCAAGGCCCAAGACAATTTTGTAAGAAAATCATGAAAAAGGCAATAATACTTTGCGATCATAACGGTGAGATGGCTTTTTCTTTCGCTGCTGCACGATTATTTGGTGGAGCTACACTGACGTACACCAAGTGCAGTTGGTGTGGGTGAAAGAAAAACACCTAGAGAGTAATCGACCCTGTGGTTTATGGGAGTGTTTTGTTTCCAGCGTTGATTATGGCATAACGTCGCTGGGTAAGCCTCAGCATAATGAGGGGAGATGTATCTCCCCCGAGAATTCGCAAGATCAGGGTGTGGCGGGGCCATATCCTGATCGTCGCGGATGACGAGGAATCTAGGGGGTGGATCCGCAGGGAACTGATTAACGTCAGGCCCTGGGGAGTCGCCAACCTGGTCGAGGGGGACCCGCAAGGGTTGAGGCTTAGTAAGGCGGCGGTCTGGATTCCTGGGCTGGGAGCGGACGTGTCTGATGAAGCGATAATCCGCTGCCTAGAGGTCCAGAATGGTTTGGACTGCCGACTCTGAAGAGTTTGGAAGGGGACGACGGAGAAGAAGGGCTCCAGGATTGTGATGGGGGTGGACGACAGGTCCGCTGATACCATCGCGTCCAAGGGCTCTCTCTTCTGCTTGGCGGTGCAGGTAAGGGTAACCTTGGCCGCACCGGGGTCGAGTTCTGAGGAGGGGCCAGCGGCTCCAGACGGGAGCTCTCCGAAGGAGGGCCCCGAGGGTGAGATCGCTATGGACGTGGACGTGGGGGCCTCTGAGGAGGCTGCCGGTTCTGCCATGGTGGGATCGCCGCCGGCCGCTCCTCATTCAGTGACTAGTGTGGAGGTGAGGCCCCCTCCGGGAGGTGCCACAGGATAGGAGCTCCGTCAGTCTGACTCAGACTGAGGGGCGCTCTTCAGTACGAATGAAGGGTAAGTGTTGCCAATGTCCATTCTACAGATAAATCTACAGCATAGTAGGGCTGCTATGGCCCACCTATGCAGAAAGATAGTAGTGGAGGGTACAGGAATTGTACTTATTGAGGAACCTTGGATTGTCAAATCCAGGATAAAGGGGTTGTCCATGACGGGATCTGTGTTGTATACACCGGATCCGACTATGGAGGACCCGAGATCAGGTATATTGACAGTGGGACTGGAGGCCTTTTTCCTAAGGGATAAGGCTGTCAGGGACCTGGTCCCTATCCTGGTCAAGATACCTACAAACCTAGGGGTGCAGAGGGTGGTACTAGCCTTAGCGTACTTCCCAGCCGATCAACCCTGTCCGCCGGAAGGAATCAGGAATCTGGTTACCTACTGCGAGGAGATAGATATCCCACTCCTGATTGGACGTGATAGCAACGCGCACCACATAGTGTGGGGCAGTGTTGGATCCAATCGGAGAGGGGAAGAATTGTTGGAATTCATTGCATCTGTGGGGCTGCAGGTGGCCAACAGGAATGAGTCCACTTTCTTTACTACGGGACGAAGCTCGGTCATAGACTTGACTCTGGGCACCAGGGCTTTGTTCCCGAATATTACGAAATGGGGTGTGTCTGTGGAGGACTCGATGTCGGACCACAGATACATCACTATAGAACTGGGCCCAGAGCAACCAACTGGGACCCCTATAGGGAGGAGCGTCTAAGGAACATGCCGAGGAAGTACCGGGCCGCCAATGAACTGGATGCCGCCGCAAGGTGGATAGGATCATCGATGGCCGGGGCTTTCGCACGCAGCTGCCCCGTGACTAAGCGTCACTATAAAGGGGAAACTCCTTGGTGGAATCCCACCCTAGGGAACTTTAGGAAACAGCTGAGAAGGCTCTTCAATAGGGCTAGACACAGCGGGGTAGATACTGACTGGGACCTATATAAAGAGACCTGGGGGCAGTACAAAAGAGAGCTGAGAGGACCGCAAAGGAGTGCCTGGGGGCCTACTGTGGAGGGGTATCCCAAGCCCCGGCCGCTGCTAGGCTCTGCAAGGTGCTGTCAAGGGATCCACTCGTCAAATTGGGCAGTGTCCGCAAGCCAGGCGGAGGCTATACGTCGTCACCGGCGGATATTCTGCACCACCTACTGACCACACACTTCCTAGGCTCAATAGGTATGGACCGGGGAGGTGAGGGCGGGGCCGGGTTCAGCATTAGAGCTGACCACGGCACTGCCAGAAAGATGGTCACCTACAATAGGCTAAGGTGGGCGATCGAAACCTTCGCCCCGTTTATGGCTGGCAGGTGAGGATGGGGTCTTCCCGGCGGCGCTGTTGCACCGTGACAGAGGACTCCTCATCACGCCGCTGATGGACCTTTTCAGGGCCTCTATCGCACACGGGTATGTGCCGGAGTCCTGGAGCCACAGCAGAGTGGTGTTCATTCCCAAGGCGGGAAGGAACGACTACACCGATACGAAATCGTATCGACCCATTTGTCTCATCAGCTTCTTGATGAAGACACTAGAGAGGCTGGTGGACCGATACCTTAGGGAGTGGGTGGCTCTAAGGGCCCCTCTGAGTCCGGAATAGCACGCATATCGAACAGGCAGGTCGGTGGACTCGGCTCTTCACCACCAGGTTGGTGGAGGGGCTGGGGGACGGACGGCTATCGGTGTGCGTGTTTGCGGATATTGAAGGAGCCTTCAATAACACAGCCGTTGGTTCGATCTGCCGATCGGTGGAGCGAACAGGGGTAGGTACGGTCATAACGAGCTGGATCCGCTCCATGCTCACCGGTAGGAGGGTCGATGCTAGGCTGGAAGATGAGGTGGTTGGGGTTGAGTCATCGCGGGGATGTCCTCAAGGGGGTTTTGTCCCTCCTTCTGTGGTGTCTAGTGGTGGACGAGATCCTACGCATCCTGGGAGCAGAACATGGGGTCTATGTACAGGCCTATGCAGACGATGTTGTAATTATGGCACAAGGTACTGAGGTGGGAATATTGCAGAGGCTTCTGGAGGAAGCACTGACAAGGTTCTCACAGTGGTGTAGGGATAACGAACTCAGAGCGAATCCCAACAAGGTACCAGGAAAAGGAAGCTGAAGATCTCTCCCAACATCACGTTGGAAGGGACCCCTCTTGTGGCTAAGAAATGCGTCAAGTATCTGGCTGTCTGGTTGGACTCCAAGCTGAGCTTTCAGGAACACATGCGGCTCAAGACCGCGGTGGCGCTCAGTGCCCTGTGGGCTTGCCGTAGGGCACTGGGAGGGATCTGGGGACTTGAGCCGAATACTATGTTATGGATCTATAGGACGATGATCGAACCCCGTTGCTTTTTTTATTTTTTTTAAAGATTATGTTTCCAAACAGCTTTTTTTCTTGATTTTGGGTATGTCTTGGGTTAGATTGGGTTAGCACCTGGTTAGTTTCCTTTTCTTGAGCCCCCGTAGCGAGCGAAGCGAGCGGAGGTCCATGCGGATCGACCAATGGGAAAGGCCGATTTTTATATAGTGCACTATTTGTGTAAAGGATCTTATAATGCGGCTCCAGATACATGGGCCCGTGAAGAGTCTCGCCAGGGGGCTGTTGTGCCTACCTAGGAACGAGTGCAGGGGCCTGGTTGGATTCTACACAGGGCACTGTAGGCTTAGACGGCACCTGACCCTACTGAGAATTGCAGAGAAGGGGGAGTGTAGATGGTGCATGGAGCACGACGAGACCCCATACCATCTACTTACGGAATGGCCCGCCTTCGCTTGGGCAAGATACAGAATCTTTGGTGTGACGTCGATCGAACCAGATTCAGTGCGTCGTGTTAGTCTAGAGGAGATGCGGGCTTTCTTAAGGAGGACCGGCATCCTGGAGGTTCTCTAATGCGGGCTGGGGGCACAACGGACCCAATTGGTGGCCTAAATGCAAGGCCCGCTAGGGGCCACCCCTTCTGATACTGATACTGACTGATACGGCATAACGGTTGCCTGAAAAATTGGTTAAATACGAAACGCGGTTCCTATCTGTCAACAACGACATCGGAGAAGCCGATCATCATTGTTCGTTTTTATTGGTAATGTCATTTTCTGCAATAGATAAAACCGTGAAAATATCGAAAGCGGCCCGTATTAAACCGGGGTGTGTCAGTAACCGCTATCAACCGCTTCGGTTAAACAGGTTTCTTAACAGAACACGCCCTCTATTGCCATCTAGTGAGCAGCCATAGAAACAAAATACAAACGTGTATTCAGTGTTGCCAGAGCTAGTTAATTTTAATGCACCTGGTGATCTGGGAAAAACTTTGCTATCATGGCCAAAACCTAGCGATTTTTTTAAGATTTATTTTTTGCCCCATAATCAAAGAAGAAAAGTCGATTTTTTTGTTATAAGTGGTGTTTCTTTGAATAAAAAATATTTAAGCCATGATTTAGGTTACCACTCTTGCTTTTCAGTAGCAGTCCAGGTCCAAACATAAAATAAAAGAAAAAGAAGAATTAAAACAAGTGAATCTAACCTCAACATTGACTTCCGATTCGTCTTCGGTCGAGTGTGCACGTGTCGGGTATCGGCCATTTTGTTCCAGCTTCATATACATATATGGTAGTTTGGGGGCACATGGGGCTTTCAGGGACTGTGTAGATTCCCCGAATAAGATTCGGACGTCCAGCCGGGGGTTAGAGCCCCGTGCATGTACAAGATTTAAATGTGCGTGAATGTCCAGCCGGTGGTGTTCGAACCTTAAAACAAGCCGTGCATGTACAAGTCGGGGCCCAGGAGTACATACTCGAAGTACTGGAAGCCCCAAAAATAGTTTCTCTATCCACCAAGGTGTAACCAATGTAGAAGGGTCGCTCTACCTCTTGCTAAGCCTGGATAGGGGTCGTTTCTGGCTGAATTTTCGAAAGAAAAAGGCCAACAGGGAGTTTAGTACGACTACTACTACTAACCTCAACATTTCAAAGAATTTGTATGTCTGTCCTACTCTATGGTATTATCGTTGGTTGAGAAAGTATTATAACGAACGAAATTAAAAACTATAATAATAACCAGCTAAAATTGCATTTTCAACCTAAATTTTCTCAGAAACTACAGTATGTGTGGGAAAAGTTTATTAAATATTTCCATTCATATTTTGCCATCTCAAAATTGTCGATTGCCAAAATGTTTTATTTTACCGAGGCACATTATCCTAATTTTGCGCACCCAGTCTACAATACCTCAAATGTTAGTTCCTCTCTATGCACCAACTTTATCTAGATTACATTTTCGGAGAAATTAATAATAAAAAAGTAACCATAATGTTTAAACAATGTGCGGTGAAAAACATGATTTTGCTTTCATACTGCGCCTGCAACTCACTGTAAAGGACAAACGGAAACAAACGAGATGCTACTAGTTATGACAAAATATCGTTCGCTCTTCTTCATTAGCATAGCCTCTTATAATGCAACAAAGTGAAATAGCGAAATAGACGGATCGGCAAAATATACGTGTGACGTCGATCGTCCGCCTACTGGTTCCTTGGAAGGCGATCGGATGCCTAGACAGTGGGCTAAAATCCAAATACGCAATGCAAAAAAAGAGTTTTCTAATTTTCGTTTCATAATAATTATTTTTTTCTTCATTTAAACACAAAGTAGGACATAGTTTTATGTATCTTAGAAACAAAGTACATTTAGTTGTACTTGATAGGACAGTGATTAAAAATAAAGTACTGTCCTACTAAAAAAAGTACATATGGTCACCGCACATAATATGTTAAAGGCCCCGAGTGTAGTTACTGCAGATTAACTATTTTAGACAATTTTAGACAATTTATTCATGTTCATAAATTACAAGGTAATTTTTACATAAGTCAAAAATAAGTATATAAATTCTTAAAGCTAGGTAAAAACAAAAGACAGTACTTAAATGTATCACAGCAAAATGGACAGATATTACAAATCATAATGGACGGTCAAAATGTTAAAAAGATGTAGGACAGACATATGTATGTTAAAATAAAGTTTAAAATTGAATTAAGAATAACTGACACTAACACATTAAAATTAGACATTTAAAAACGACTCTGGACCACACTCAAAGAATTCTTGTTCTGAATAAAATGCGTTCCTTAGCAGAATTCTCCCAACCGTGCATTTAAAGGAATTAAGTGGGAGCTCTCTAGCAATTACCGGTAGTTTATTAAAGAATTTCACCGCAATAAACTCTGGCCTTGACTGCGATTTTGAGAGACGGCAGCGGGCAACCCTTAAGTCACTCCCATGGCGAGTGGGGTAATCGTGGATATCATGGTGGCTTTCAAAGAGTTCTATATTACTCCTGACATACATGAGGCACTCATAGATATAAGCAGACGGAAGAGTCAAAATCCGGAACTCGCGAAATGCCCGCCTACAGTCCTCTCTGTAACCCAACCCAGCAACGATTCTTATGGCTCTCCTCTGCAAGGCAAACACCCCAGCTGCAGAGGCAGCCCTACCCCAAGCCAATAGACTGTAGCAGATGGTGGAATGGAACAGCGCATGATAAGATGTCAGAAGGGTATCCAGAGAAACACATCCTGCCAAGCTTCTCAACAAAAACACAGTGCTTCGGAGTCTCTTGCAAACGGACTCAACATGAACATCCCAGCTAAGTTTTGGGTCCAGATGGACTCCCAGAAACTTGACGCTGTCCTCGGAATTCATGCCCTCGCAGTTTCTTAGGGAAAACAGCATTTTTTGGGTCCATGTTGAGTGATAACTTGTTTGTATCAAACCACAGCCTGGCTTCCGACTGTGCCATGCCTGCCAACTCCTCCGCTACAACCTGGCTCCGGCTGCGGCTCCCGGTATATGTATCATCCGCATATTGGCCAAATTTAGCTATGGAATTACACATATGCAAATCATTCACATACACCAGGAAAAGAAGCGGACCCAGGATGGAGCCCTGAGGAACACCAAGATTCAAAACCCTTTCTCCAGACAGTCTAACCATTTGGGGTCGTTTCTCCAGGTATGATCTAAGCAAGGCAATGCTAGCTTCTGAGGATTTGTAGTATGCAAGCTTTTTAAGTAGGATTTCATGTGAGACACAGTCAAAAGCCTTACTGAGGTCAAAGAACTGTGCTATACTGTAGTTCCCATCCTCAAAATCATCCAGGATGGTACAGATGAGGTCCAGAACTGCCATGGCTGTGCTTCTACCAGAGCGAAAACCAAACTAACAATTTGAGAAAAGTGCATTAGTCTCAAAAAAGAATGAAATTTGATCCACCATGCACTTCTCCATCACCTTAGACAAAATTGGAAGTAGGGAAATAGGGCGGTAGTTGGCTACTTCAGTTTTCTCCCCCTTTTTAAAGATCGGACTGATTATTGTCCTCTTAAGCACTGCTGGGAAAATACCTGACGAGAAACACTGGTTTATGAGGTTGGTGAGTGGCTTAGCTATTAGGCCCTTAATATGTTTGACAACTTTAACAGAGAAACCAAAAATATCAGTGCTGTTTTTATTTTTTAGGTTTTGAATTATTTTTAATATTTGCTGTTCAGTAACTTGCTGGAAAGAAAAGCTCACAGACGGAACAGGCCCATTCAGGTATCCCAGAGGATCTCGGTTTGTTTGGGAAATACCATCAACTATATTTGTAGCAATAGTACTAAAATATTCATTGAATTGTTCAGGTGGGATGTCCGGTTCCTGTCTGCTGTTTCCCGAAAGCCCTCTTTGACTATTTATGATAGACCACATACACTTCACCGGATTCTTTGAGGTCGCAATAAGGTTATCATTTGCATCTTTTTTGCCTGTTTTAAAGCTTGGTTATATATTTTTTTTAAATTTTTAAGCTCCTCCTTATTTCTTGGAGTCTGATGCTTGTTATAAAAATCCTGCAAAAAGCGTAGTCTTTCTCTCATCTGACGCAATGTGTCTGTAAACCATAAAACTTTATGAGGATCATCCCTTTTTACTTTGTATGTCCTTTCAGGGAATGACTCCAGGAATGCAGATTTGAGGTTCTGAATAAACAGAGAAAATTTGTTCTCAATTGAGAGATCAATATTGTCAACAAAATCCCAACTAACCACACCCACCTTCACCCCAAAACGGGCCAATCCACTCTGAGTAATTGGACGAAAAACCTTCCTCTCCAGTGGCCGCCGTACATCCACATAATCAACACCCATGTCAAGGTAAATACCCTGACCGCAGTGATCAGACAGACCCACCTGGAGGACCTCAGTACCAATCTCTCTACTCACACAGTTTATAAAGATGTTGTCCAGACAGGCTGTACCCCTCGTTGGGTCATGTATCATCCTCTGAAAGCCATAGCTCTCAAGAAGATCACACAATAAGGCTGAATTTTCATCATTTAAAGTGAAATTGACATTGAAATCTCCTGTCAAGACAACATCTCCACCAAGACCAATCTCCCGTAATGCAGCCTCCAGGGTCTCCAAGAACACCAGAAATGACCCTGATGGAGACCTATATACAGAGATCACACATAGCCTAAGGGGCTTTATAAGTGAACAGCATAGTTCTATACACTTCTCTAGATTAATGCTTAAGACATTTTTGGTTTCATATTTATTTCTAACTACCTCGGCAAGTATCAAGGAACCCCCACCCATGTACTGCTCCCGTGCAGTTGTTAATATGCAATGAGTTTAATTCGTCTTTATTTAGCCAGTGTTCAGTTAACGCTACAATGTCAAAAGTTTTATCTGCAAGAAACGCATCCAATTCATGAGTTTTATTACGAATTGATCTGATATTGACATGAAACACACTAAAGATATTATTTTTATGTACATTTAAAGGAAGGTTAGAATTATTAGGTTGAGAAACCTTGTTACAAACATATGAATTTGTATTGTTACATACCAGTAATTTATTATCAGCAACCTTTACGGATCCACTGTAGACTGTGCCTTCATCAGACTCCTTTAAGAGGCTTTTGTCTGATTTAGACGCTGGTAGTTGATAAAATGGTTGATGATTATACCATTGGGCCAAAGTTCTGCATCCATAATAGTGGTTTTGCTTTCTGCTGGAACACCTAGCTTAAAGGAACCGCAATATTTCTCCTTGATTGTTTTAAGTTTATAGCATTGATATCTGTTGTTAGGATAAATTTGCTCCAGGTATTTATTAATGTCTTTTGCCTCTGTTGTGGGATCAAAACCAGATAAGAATATCCACTCTAGCGGCGTTAGAGTGGCTGCTTTTAGGACACAATTTATATTAGTCCCTAATTTGGGTGTAGGGCTGCCTGTCCTACGGTTTTGCTGCTTATTTTTTCGCGATTTAACCAGTTTCCAGTCATTTTCGGCATTGTTATTGTTTTGTTTACAATTTTTATCTTTTTCTTCTTCTCCATGAGGTCCGGCCCTGGTGGGAGTTCCTTGAACGAAGACGTCATCTGTCAAAGGCGGAGGCGATGGCGATATGCCATTCGCCGAAATTGAAGCGCTAACTTCAAGCGGCTGCATTTGTGTCGTGCCGCGTTCTTCATCCAGCTCGGCGACAACTATGACGTCATCGGCATCGTCGCTGCGAGGACCTCTTGCGGCGGATGTTTTACCTTCTTGATCCTCGTCGGGCAATATGGTGGATTTGACTCTACTGCACTTGTTTGCTGTTTTTGGTATGGGTCTTTGTTTACCTTTTTTATCAATGCCAATTTCCACGATTTCCATGGAATTCTCCAATGTTTTGAGCTTCTCTCTCAACAAAGCACAGTTTTCTTCCAGGATTTTGTTCTTGCTTACCATTTCCTTAATCAATCTAATCAGTATCCGGATTTTAAATCCATTTTGTTCTGGAAATAGAAGACGATTTATGGAAACGAACGTGGCATTCGATTCAAAGCAAAATTTGATTTAACCTTGATCTATTTCCTGTTTGGAAGTCATGACATCTAGGTGCAGCCGTAATCTCCACAAGTTAGGCCTGAAACTTGCACTCGTGACGTCATAATTGAAGGTGATCGCCCGGCATTTTATACTGTTATACAAGCAACTTTGGCCTGAGAAAATTGCCCATATATATTTTAAAAATTTAAACTGAAATAGATTGGTTAGGAAGCGTTTTCAAGTTTGTAAAAAAGTGTCTGAGAGTGTATAAAAGAGCGAAAAAAAGCGTCTGAACTTTGGCAATGGCTATTTCAAAATGGCATTTCATTCAGATTCAAACCAAAACCAAGGAACGCGTTAAGAACATGACAATTCAATAAACATTTACCTCAAATTATTAGATGACTTGTGAATTATAGAATATTTTTTTTGCCTTTATTTCGTAATTTTTTATGATACTTACGTGACCCACTATCGTTTGACAAAGCATTAAAAATCCTTTTAATCCTTTGGTTGCCTTATACGAGCCATGTGCCCATAGTCTATGTGCCCCAGCACATTCGCCTAACAGTCCCAGTATAGTGAGAAATAAAGCTGGGAATAGAAAAAAATTGGTGATAATTGGTGATTAGAAAAATTTGGAATGTATCTTATATACTTTTATTTATTAACAATATTAATAGCAAGTGTAATCAATAATACCCACTGCAGGACCCTTAATAAATGGAAGTCAAGCGAGCCCTATGAGGGAATATAATCAAAAACTACAATTTAATTTTTTGTACTCTACCCTAAAATCATTTTAATTATCAAAGCAAAGATGTAGGTGCTAGGTACTGATGGTTATTTATTTGAAAAAATAAATGTTGTGTAAGGATTTAAGTATAGAAAAAAATAGCAAGGAAAATACATTTATAGGTATCTACTTACCAAAGAAAAAAGTTTTCCATAAACAACCGTATTTGATCACATATCCAATTGCGAAAAGTGCAGATGTATTTACCTGCAACTGAAACAACACTTTCAACCAATTAATTTCGCGCTTTTTCGATAACTGCTGATCCATCTTCGGTGCAGTAATAAACAAATATATCTAATTACGATTAAAATTGCCGCGAGCTTTACGAAAAATGATTATTAATTATGTTGATCGATCCATTCTAATGGGGACTTAATGGATTTTAGTATTACTGGAATATAGTCGACACCTTAGCAATATATGAAAAATTATTTAAAATAATGCGAGGTATGTCCGTTCACTGATCTAATTACTATGCCTCGTTTACTTAGATATTTCATATAGTCCGTACCGCTACAACTGTCGATCATATAGTCTGTTTATTCCAAAAAGACATTGAAACCAATAAAATTTTGTGCAGCCTTACGAAATTGCGATTTTGCCGCACTTACCTGTCTTGCACAAAAGGAAATTGATAATTTAAAAATCCTAAACAACTACGATATTAAAGAAAATAAATGATTAATAATAATATAATAATAATGAATATAAGGCTTATTTTAAAGCTGTTATTTAACGTAAAAAGATATTGGAACTTCAAAAATTTTAAGCACACCGACAACGTTGCATTATGATTTTACGATTTCGCAGCCCCTTCGAATTTTTATGACTGACACACCACCCTCTGAAAATTTAGATTTGGAAAGGTGGAGGAGGGTGGTGGTCAGAACTATTTGAAGTTTCGTGTCCACGTTTTTACAAGATTTTGTGATTTTGGCTTTATTTGTCTGCCAATTAATGCTATAAATAAACAATTATGGGTTTCGTTCGATACTACCTACGGTTTTCGGTCGATACTACCTCCGGACAGGGGGACATGGAAGGAGCCTCCACAAAAGCGTTATATGCTTCCAGAATAACTATCCAATCATAAGCATGCCAACGAGGGCGTTCCCTGGAAACGTCTTGAAAAAGACGGCCAATCCTTCCACCACCGGATCTTTAAGTTCTATACATGACAGACAAATGTCGCCAAGCAAAGAGAATCGGTTCTTATCAGAACCAGCTCTGACAATAGTCTCCATAAACATCGAGGGTATTACAAGAAATAAACAAGACCTGCTAGCAGAGCTGAGCGAGTCGACCGGCTGCGATGTGATATGCGTACAGGAAACACACAGAAGCAGGGATGCTGACAGGCCTCATATACCAGGAATGAAACCCCCTAGTGGAGATTCCACATTCAAAACATGGAAGCGCAGTCTTCGCTAGGCAAGACATCAATGCGACATCAGTAGGCACGACAGACCGCAATGGCACGGAGGTGATCACTGTAGAACTGGGCGAGTTTACCATAATATCCGTGTATAACCCACCTGGACCCTTATTCTTGACTGCCTGGGAAGGGAATGTTCCCGGGAAGGTTCCCAGGAAATCTAGTTCACTTTCACTCCCGGGAACGTAAACGTCATATTCTTGAACGCTGGGGAGTGCAGAAGAGAAAGCAATAACGGTGCACAGTGTTGCCGCATATGCCAGTGTCAATGAACGTACCGAAATGTGTTTTGAGGTTCGAGAATCGAAATAAAAGAAGAAGATGATCATGATTTAAGCAAGATTTTTTTGAGTTTGCACCCCCTCACAATTTCTGGTCCCAAAAAAATAAATTTGTTTTGGCAGATTTTAATAGCCACAGTACACAATGGGGATATGAAACTACGGACTCAAACGGAGAAAAGGTGGAGCAGTAAAAAGAACAAAACAACCTCAGGCTAATTCACGACCCCCAAACTGCCCCCATCTTTTGATATGGAAAAGAGGGTATAATCCGGACATATGTTGCGCATCCCAGAACCTCCAACAAAACTGCACTAAAAGGGTTTTCGACCCCATCCCAAAGACACAACACCGACCAGTAGTAATCTGTGTAAATAGCGTCTTAACAGCACCCATAATACCATTAACTTCAAGAAAGCCTAGTGGGACAACTTCGCTAAACACTGGCTCGCGCAGTAAACGATATCGAACCAATCCCGGAAAACTATAAGAAATTTGTCAAAGTAGTCAAGACAATATCTAGAAGATGCATCCCGAGAGGCTGCAGTCAGCGATACATCCCCGGAATTTCTCAAAACACAAAGGCAATGATGGAAACATATACCCGCCTATACGAAAATGATCCTTTTGGCGAAGATACAATAGAGTGCGGGAAAACACTACTTCAAGCCTTAGGAGAAGCCAGAAGGAAAAAATGGGTCGAACCACTGGAGAGGATGGACATGATCCACAGCAGCAAAATGGCCTGGAACACCATAAAAAAGTTAAACGGGGACACCACAGAACCAAGAAACCATACTAATGTAACTGCCGACCAAGTTGCACATCAGTTAGACATAAATGGTAAACCGGAGAGAAAAGTGAGATCAACCTAGCCAGTAACAAAACCCCAAAACGATTCAAGTTGCCTGGGAACACCAATTACATTCCAAGAACTAAACGAGTCCATTAACCTCCTAAAGAATGGTAAGTCACCGGGCATAGACAATATATTCACGGAGCAGATTAAACATTTTGGGTACGTCATTAAATTGTGGATGCTGACACTATTGAATAACTGTATTTCCACATATAAGATCCCCAAACCATGGCGCAAAGCCAAAGTAGTGGCACTGCTCAAACCAGGTAAAGACCCGGAAAGTAGCTACCGGCCAATATCGCTGCTGTGCCACCTCTTCAAACTATACGAGAGGGTCATTCTACATCGGATACAAAAACTTGTAGATCCGAAGCTGATACCTCAGCAGGCGGGTTTTAGGCCTGGAAAATCGTGCACGGTCAAGTCTTGAATATTACAGAACATATTGAGGAAGGTTTTGAAAAAAGGTACATAACGGGCATAGCTCTGGTCGATCTCACTGCTGCTTACGACACGGTAGACCACAGGAAGCTTATCGGCAAGATACATAACACCTTAAACGACTACAAATGCGTTAAGATCTTGGAATCTATACTACAAAATAGAAGGGTCTATGTCACTCTGCATGGGAGGAACAGCAGGTGGAGGAACAAACGTAACGGCCTGCCTCAGGGAAGAAGCCCACTATACCTTGTCGTCACTGAATCCAGCACTACCCTAAATAACCGATCTATTGATGCCCGATGTCCGGTGTATCTTCTCAAGATGACGCAGATCCAACAGCGAACCCAGGGAAACAGCCTTCAAACAAAACATATAGACCCGCACCGCCGCGCCGTCTGCAAGATCAGCTTGACAAGAAACCGCTCAGAGTCAGTCATCCCGCAGAAATTACGATAGAGACTTCCCTCAAATTAGACGTGTTAACAGTGTAAATAATGCAAGTGTAAATAATGTAAATACAAATTTTCAATCGGAGCGCTCAAAAGTAAGTACAGGCCCTTCAGGCGATTTTCACAAGCTCAATCATATAGTGCATAAAATCAATTCAATTGTAAATATTCTCCAACTTTTGAAGGTCATGGAAGACTATGCCAGTGTTCTAGAAGCCTGCGATGGCAGCAAACAATCAATCTTTCAAGTTACTTTAAACTTTTTCACCCATGAAATCGAAATATACAATTTTTTAGAATTGTTTTATTAATTTACTGCAATAGCGAGCAATACGCTCAATCTAACAGCGAAGCCCATCATTGGTCGACCGAGGGGGCGGAGCTAAAGTATATAAATGTTCTACCGTCATTCTAAAGCAGGATTTTGCGAGGTGCTGTTTCCCTGTCAATTCACTCTCACCAATACATGACATGATAAATAGAATCAATCACAAACATGCTTTGGTAACCCACTTATGCAGCACGATTTCTTCTTCTTCTCGCCGTTTTCTAGGCTTTGAATATAGGCCTCTCTCATATTTTTCCAGTTTTCCCTGTTCTGTGCCACTTGGTACCAATTAAGTCCGGCTGTTCTTTTAATGTCATCATACCATCTTTGTTGTGGTCTGCCGGTGCTTCATTTCTCCCCCCCAAGGTCTCCATCTTGTTGTTTTCCCGCTCCAATTGGTTGTATTTCGGGCATGTCCGGCCCAGTTCCATTTAAGACTACCTATTCGCCTCGCTATATCTTCGACCTTGGTTCTATTTCTTATCCACTCATTGGTTTTATGATCTTCAAGCGTTATTCCTAGCATTTTTCGTTCTATTGATCTTTGGTGTATCATTAATTTATTTAGGATTTTCTTTGTTAGAACCCATGTTTCACATCCGTAGGTTGTTACTGGGACAATGCATTCCATGTAAACCTTGATTTTTAGTTTGACGGGTAGGTTGGAGTTGAAGACGTGTCGCATCTTCCCGTAGGCCGCCCATCCTAGATGTAATCTATGGTTAATTTCAAGTTTTTGATTAGTTTTTCCCAATGTTATTTCTTGACCTAGGTAGACATAAGAGTTCACTTTCTCTACTTGTTGTCCTAGCACATTTATACTCTATATGTTTGTCCGTTGGTTTGTAATGAATTTGGTTTTAGAAATGTTCATTTCTAGGCCTACTTTTCTTGCTTCTTGTTGTTGTTCTATAAGCATGTGTTCTAAATATTCACTGTTTGGGGCAAAAATGGCAATGTCATCAGCAAATCTTAGATTACTGAGTTTTTCTCCCGATATATTAATCCCTCTGTCTTCCCAGTGTAGGGTCTTGAAAACATCCACTAGCACCAGTGTAAACAATGTGGGTGACACAATGGCTTCTTGTCTAACGCCTCTTTTAATCAGGATTTCGTCAGTGTCTTCATGTAGTCTTACTTTAATTTTTGAGCGGTCATTTAGTGTCTGTATAATGTTAATATATCGTTGGTCTATTCTTACATTTTGCATTGACCTGATAATTGCCCAAAATTCAACTGTGTCGAAGGCCTTTCTAAAGTCTATGAAGGCGACCCATATTGGGATGTTATATTCCGTTGCTTTTTCGTTCAGTATCCTTACGGTGTAGAGATGTTCTATGTTCTATTGTACCCATGCCTTTTCTGAAGCCCGGCTGCTCATAGGGTTGGTATGTGTCAAGTTTGTATTCAAGGCGGTTTGTTATTATTCTCATAAATAACTTGTAGATCTGTGACAGCAGGCTGATTGGTCTATAGTTTTCTAGGTTGCTTGGATCACCTTTCTTATATATCAGTATGACTATCGCGGTGTTCCAATCCTGTGGTATTTTTCCCTCGATTAGGCATGTATTAAATAGTCATTTAAGCTCCCTTACCAGTAGGCTTCCACCTTCCTTCAACATTTCCGGTATGATGTTATCGTCACCTGCTGCCTTTCCATTTTTTAATTGTTTTAGAGCTTTCCGAATTTCTTCTTCTTCAATCTCTGGTAGATCCTCGGAGCCAACATTACATATCCTGTTTTTCTGATCATTGTTTACTCTTCTGGCATCCACATTGTCTAATTTGAATACCCGACTCTAATTAAATGCCTGTGTTTTACTTAGTACAGTTCCGAAACGAGTTGTGTCGTGGAGCAGGAGCGCATAGGTTAGACCTAGCTTTAGGAGCTCTGCTAGCAATGAGATACCCATAGGAAAACAAACAAATGTAAATTGAAAATAAAAAATGTTTAGTAGTAGTAGTATAACCACACAAGCATTTTCGGATATTTACTAAAATGTTACTTATTTTGCACAATTCGGCAACGTTGCATTAATATTTCTTAGATTTGACAGAAACCATCGAGTTTTAGTGTTTAGAGTTGCTAAAAATTGTGATTTTTATGGGAATTAATTTTTTTTTTTGCTTAAATAATGCATTATCCGAAAATATTGCATTTTTTAAATATACTATTTTTAATAAAAAAAAATATTAATAATAAAAATCCACTGTCCGTAAAGTCGTTCGGACCCATCCTCACTTTTTATAATATAAACAAACAATTCCATGCCATTCCGTTTTAATTTTTAAAAATGTTTGTATATTCAACAAAATGGCATTGTCTGATTTAAATTTAGTTTATGTCAAATTTGACATTTGGAAAAGGCTACTTGATGCTAAAATTGTTTTAAAAAACGTCATTTATGAAACAAAAATATATTCTATTGCATCGACATTAGAAACATTTGATATCAAATTTTTATCAAAAAATCGTTATAATATGTCAATGATCCTCACTTTTTTGGAAAAAACTATAAAAAAAAACAATTCGATTAATACGAAAATTTAAAAATAATAAATCATTTTTGAGAGGTTACCTTACCCTTACCAGAATCCATTTCTTATTTTCAAATCCATCCGATAATTACTTAATTCTTCTGTCAAAAAGCACTGTTCTTCTGTAATTTTTTTCACATTTCGGGCAAATAGATCTATTTACTTGCCACAAAAGCTATACCTACGTATCTATATGTTGAAAGTAAAATTTTACCTCGAAATCTGTCATAAAATCCATCAGAAACTGCCTATATTCGCCAAAAAATGTGCACATTTTCCGATCCTAGCCCATTTTTCCTATTTCAAACCGTTTTCAATAAGATATCAAGCAATTAAATTAATAAATTTAATAAATCTACACATTTTAACCTAACCGTCTGGTCAAAATATTAGATGTGACGTATTCCTTCAAAGTTCCTATAATGCATCAAAGGCAAAGCTATCTATTCAAATTCGTAAAATAACCGAAAAGTTGAAAACTTTAGAAATGTTCCGCTATTTTCTGCATGTCTCAATTTAACTTCGATTTTCTTGGATTTTCCGATTTCACACTTTTGTATAATCAAAAATCACGAAATTTACAAATCCGAGATTGATTTCTTGAAAATGTTGATGCTTTGACTGGTACGTACGCTTAATTTTCAAACTGAAAATTAAAAAAAAACTAATTCGGCATTTTCAATCGGATCGGTGCAATATTTATTGATATGTTCTGCTTATATCTCTCCTCTTTAATGTACCCAAGTTTGGGTTAGTTGTTCAAAAACCATTTGGACACGTTTTCAAATCTAACCATTTAATTTGTATTATTTTAACATTCCACGCCACTGTGTTCGCATTCCAGAGAAATCTTAAAAACCTCGGCGATACTCGTAGCGCCATCTCTAGTTACAACGTTTACTCATCTGAACCCGACCAATCACAGCGCTATCCTACAGGATAGCCATTTCACCCAACTTAAAATTCCTAGCTATAATTCTAGGGGTCCCTAAAATTCCTATCTTTAATAATCCTATAATTTATGAAAACTAGCTAGCAGATTTCGACCAGGTTATTATAATAATATAAATTTAGACAACCGGTCATGCTAAATTTTTACATAATTTCTCTATATTTACGTTATTTGCCCTTTACTGACTTAATATGACAATAGTGGGGGTAAGTTAACGCGCCAAAGTACGAGAAGACGACGCCTTCTCACGTTCTAGAATTCAGTATTCAGTCTTGTCTCGACTCCCAAACAAACAAGCCGCGCCAAGTGTGCCCTACCACTGGCATGGCTTCGGCCATGCCAAGCAGTTTTCACGTGTTGAGATCCCCTAATCTTTCAAGATCTATTCAAGTGACATTGTGGTATCCTGCCATTGCGACATATCGTCGTAGTCGTCTCAAGCTACAAGTAAAGGTATTTATTGGCATCCAGACATCTGTTTCTCACAACTAAGACGCTGTACCGAGCGAGGTATTAAGCTTCTCCGTGGCAATCGTCCATGGGGGTTTATTCCACTCTAGGCTTTATTCTAATATAAAGACACAAATGCTATTTCCACTACACGGATTTCAGCGTACCTATGTGACC
>MU183582.1:174877-188723 GCA_016904865.1 Pissodes strobi
AATAATAATAATAATAATAATAATAATAATAATAATAATAATAATAATAATAATAATAATAATAATAATAATAATAATTCAGACAAACTAAGCCTAAGGGAGCTCGACTTCGCAGGTACAATGAGCTTTCCAAGAGAAAACAACAAAATGCAGACTTCACAGCGGAGAGAAAGACATTTTTTAGCAGTTTGGAAACACGTCTAGAAAACTCAGATCAATTCCACCCAAACCCAAACTATTGGAGCTCCATCTGGTCAGAAGCAGTACACTACAGCAGAGAGTCCGAATGGATAGCAGATGTTGAAAAGTGCATCGAAAGTTGAGGAAATGTATGTGGATCATTTAACAGCAGAAGATATTTCCCAGGTTATCAGGAAAACCAGCAATTGGAGAGCGCCACGGCGCCGGAACCAGATGGACTGTATAAATTTTGGATCAAAAATCTCCCGGTATGTTCCAAGCCTTGCTCGATGTTTTATGGAAGCAGTGGACGATCCCTCAAACTTCCCCAAGTTTCTTACAGAGGGAAACACTTACATGCTGTTCAAGAAGCGCGACCCCGCTATACCGAGCAACCATAGACCAATCTCGTGCCTGTTGGTAGTATGTGGAGCCTATTTTTTAAAGAGACCTCGCATTTACAAAATTGATGATTTTGATATCCGTTGTGTATGCCTAATAGAAAACTATAAAATAATTAATTCGGGGGTACAATATGATGATTGTACTGAGACCAATTCTGTTGGTAAACTTGGTACTGTATGCCTTACACCTAAAAACTCTAAGCACTACTATCCGAAGTGATCGCTTTGCAATTTTGGCGCCCAACGTGGGGCCTATTTTTTCAAAGAGATCTTTTATTTACAAAATTGATGATTGTGATATCAGTTCTGTATGCCTAATAAAGAACTATGAAATTATAAATTCAAGGGCTACAATATGCTGACTTTACTGAGACCAATTCAGTTGCTAACCTTGGTCCCGGATGCCTTACATTTAAAACCTCTAAAGCACTACTATCGGAAGTGATCGCTTTGCAATTTTAGCGCCCAACGTGAGGCCTATTTTTTAAGCAGACATTTCCTTTACAAAATTGATGATTCTGATATAAGTTCTGTATGCCTAATAGAAAACTATTGAATAATTAATGCAGGGGATACAATATGATGATTGTACTGGGACAAATTATTTTGGTAAACTCGGTACTGTATGCCTTACACTTAAAAACTGTAGGCAGTACTATCCCAAGTGATCACTTTGCAATTTTGGCGCCCAACGTGGGCCCATTTTTTCAAACAGACCTTTCCTTTAAAAAATTGATGATTCTCATATCCGTTCTGTATGTCTAATAGAAAACTATTAAATACTTAAGTCGGGGGTTACAATATGAGGATTGTACTGATAGCAATTATGTTGGTAAACTCGGTATTGTATGCCTTAGACCTAAAACCCTTAAAGCAAAGTTTTCCCACAGGATATTTTACGAGTTTTTATAACTCTGCATCAGCCGGGTGCAAACATCAACATTCCATAGATGCAGTGGTTATAAAACAGGTTCAGACTAGGAAGAGAGATCTCAATGTGTGTGCTATATTGACTACCGCAAGGCCTTCGATTCGGTCCCTCATGATTGGCTGATGAAGGTACTGGAGATTTACAAGATTTGCCCGAAAGTAAGAGCGGTGCTCCAACATCTCATGAGCACCTGGCGGATCAATATCCTTGCCAACAACAGCAACGCTGATAAAGTCAAGATATCCAGAGATATTTTTCAAGGAGACTCTTTATCATCTGTGTGGTTCTGCCTAGCTCTGAACCCTCTTTCTACGCTACTGAACAACACGAATATTGGGTATAGATTTAACATCAGGAACGGGCGGAGGTTATCCCATCTATTGTACATGAATCACCTAAAGCTCTTTGCAGAGAACCAGACTGGATTGCACTCTCTTATTAACACCGTAAAACCTTCAGCGGGGACATAAACATGTCATTTGGACTTGACAAATGCGTCATCACGCCATGGAAACCCAAGAAGATCAATACCAGGATATCGAGAACTTACATCCCGAAGATACATACAAGTATTTAGGAATGCCTCAGAACCAACATATCGACCACATGCAGCTGAAGAATATGTTCTCCGAGAAGTACAAGAAGAGAGTACTCAAGGTTCTGATCACCAAACTTTTATCTAAGAACCAGATCACCGCCCTGAACACCTGGGCAGTACCTGCCTTAACCTACACCTCGAGGTAAGTTTTCTTTATTAATTGCAGATGTTTTGCGTTCTCGTATCTTTATTATTTGCATGGTTGTATTATTTCGCTTTTCATTCATTTCGGACCCGATTTAATAGCTTAATTGATCGGAGTGACGTCATCTTAATTGGAGATTAATTAAGGTTGATAGGCTTTTTTCCGGATGGCCTAGTTTATTATTTAATAATTATTGAATTAACCGTTTTCATTCATCCGGACTCGATTTAATTAGCTTAATTGATCGGCGCGACGTCATACTAATTAGAGATTAATTAATGCTTATAGGCTTTATATATTCGGATGGCGTAGATTTTATTTATTTCCTGGATTTCGCGATTGTTCCAATTAATCGTTTTCATTCATATCGGACTCGATTTATTAGCTTAATTGATCGGCATGACGTCAAATTAATTAGAGATTATTTAAAGCTTTTGGGCTTTTATATTTGAATGGAATAGTCATTGTTATTTTATTCACTGGGTCTTGCGATTAGCCTAATTAATCGTTTTTATTTTATTTCCGACGAAATGTTATGTAGATTTTCGATAATTAAGTAGTTTAATTTATTTGACCTTTCCGAGGCGGATTAGCCGCGAGTGTAAAATTTAACCGTTGATTATTATGTTGCTTTATCGAAGGCATCTATTGTTTGCTGCCATAAGTTGTCACTAATGCCAAAAACCGCTAATTTCATGGAATTTATTTTATTACCGAAGTTAGAATTGATGCAATGGGGAATTGTTATTTTTATCTTTAATTTTAATAAACAATCTTGCAATTAACTTCTAGTGATTCGTGGGGGTAGTGTATTTCAACTATTAATTAGACACTCAACCGGGAAATTCGGTTGTTAATGGTTAGGCAGTTTTGTTCATTATTGGTTTCCGTTACTAAGGGAAGCCATCATATTGCGTTATTGAATGCAGATTACATATTTTCGTTCATTGTTGTTTACCTTATTGAACTTTATTCTTGAATTATTAAAATAAAGGTAGAGGCACGCTATCTATTTGATATTAATATGGGAAGGTCGTTCAGACCATTTATTTGCCAAATTCGTTTAGTACGATGTTTTATTAACGTATATTTTAGTGTTTTTGTTCATTATGTGGTCCGTACTTGAACTTTTCTCTTGAATTATTAAAATTCAGGAAGGGTCATGCTTTCTATTTGATAATAATATTGGAAGGTCATTCGGACCATTTATCTGTCAAATTTGTTTAGTATGATTTTTCATTAAAGTTTATTTTAGTGCTTTTTGTTCAGATCATACTTGAACTCTTTAATCAATATGGTATAAATATTATTTGTACCAGACTTGGTACAATCTATTTAATTACATTTTTGTACTATTGCTGTCATTTACTGTATTCAACGATTATGTACGTTTACCTGGCTGTGCCAAACTCGGTCCAAATTCTTGGACTGCTTTTCCCCTCTTTCTAAATGTTGTAATGTTATTTTTAATGGATGATGATGTCGGCTTCCCTTGGGCGAACTGAACCTTTTTAGTTTTCTGCATAACTAATATTAAGTTATAGTTGTAATATTTCGATTGCTCTAATATATTATTACGGTGATGCACTTTTTCTCATGTATTCTTTCTTTTTTAACTTTTGGTTCATTTTTGAATTTTGGTTTTAAAATAAAAAGGGGAAAACCCTATCTCTTTAATCTGGAATTTGAAACTCTGCTAAATTATTCTTTGGTAAGGAGAGTATATAATAGCAATCGATTCACATATTATTGTGACTCGTTACTAGGGAATGTTTCCATTCCTAGGGTCCTCCCACCTGGCTGGGATGCTGAAGTTCTCCCATCCAGTTAGAATAGTTGGAACTTTGTAGTCAACTTAACCGGCGTAATCGGACAGTCCAGTTGACCGGCTGGACTTAAACTTTTCTATGCAGCTTGGTAAGCACTGAGAAGTAAGTATAGGCATCGTCTTCGGAAGGTATGGGAATCCCAGCTTTCCGGAATCAATAAAGTTGCTGCTATGAATATGCTGGCCGTTCCTGTACTCTTGAATTCATTCAGTGTGCTAGTTATACGCAAAATGTTGCATATGAATCCCATGTTCATCGATTTCACGTGCCTACCTTCCTCGTCCTCGGGGAAAGGCTTAATACCGGATAGGTTTTTGTGTCGTCCCCCTACCCCCCTACACTCCTGCCTTTTAAGCAACGGCCTAATTTGTAGTTCGTTTTAGCCTATGTATCGTTAATAGTAAATTTTCTTAAAATAAATTTTCAAAGTGAAGGTGCTGATTAAAAATTAGAAAGATACCAAAAGCGTATTAACACATTAGTAGCACGTTGTATATTGTTAAGAAAACTCCCTTTCGGTTAACCTGTAAAAACATTTAGAAAATTTCCTGATAATAAGTATATTTATTTATCAAAGAAAACTTTAAAATCGATGACGATGCCGGTGGCATTTACAGGATTGTGTCCAGTCATTTAGTAAATATGCTTGAAGTCTATCACAGAAACGGAAGCGATTCTACTAACGAGAATCGATTTCAAGCGGCTTTTCTCTTATATGTATAAAGCTATACTTAGCATTTTGTCAGTGAAACGTAATCGAGCTGAGAAAGATAATATTTGGCAGTTCCAATAGTAATTGAAAGTATATTTTTGGCTACTTACCCCTGAATTTCGATGACCCAATATTTGACTGATACCAAATTTAGGACTCACTAAAATAACTTTCTCCATGGCATCTCCTTTCGGGCCAGCCGAAAAACATTTGGCTCCATAACTAGGTAACTGACTCGTTATATCTAAGTAGTGTAATTTGACTTGAAGGGAGGTCAGTTGTTTTCCCGATCCGGTCATACTCGAGTGAAGTTTCAAAAAATGACCTAAAAGTTTTCTTATTTCCTTTCTTTTCAAATTGTCTAATACGGATGCCGGTATGAAACGTTCTAAGCCAAATTCCTTCCTAAAAACATTAGGGTACGATATACAAACTATTAGATTTACAATTTTCATAATTACACAAAAGTGAAAAAATATTAAAATCATTTTAATAAAAATGAAAATTAACTGGCACTTGCACTCGAGGGCAATAAATCAAAAAATGTAATCAAGTTTGATAAGTTTTACATTTTTTGACCAATAGTGACATATTTTTCGGTGTTTGTACTTAAAGGTTTCGAAATTGTCGTTGAATTATTCCAGTTTCGAAGAAACCTGACGATTTATCATACCTATACCAGGACAGTCTTGTTTTTTTGGTTCGAATTTAAAACACCTGGTAGAGTATTTTGAAGCTCTGGTGGTCATATTTCAATATGGTTTACTATCAAGCTTAATTTATCGCAATATTTTGTTTTTAATTTATTCCAGAATCTTTTTTCTTGCTATCGAAACTTGTGTTGATACAAGTCGAGACATAATCTTTAATAAAGAATTTGGTCCGGATGGAGGTATTGGTCCGGACGACTTTACGGACAGTGGAATTTTATTATTATTATTTTTATTAAAAAGACCACGTTACATTTAAGAAGAAAAATGCGAAAGAAGCATTATTTTATCAAAAAAAGTATTTCCATAAAAAGCATCATTTTTAGCAACTCTAAACGTCGAAACTCGATGGTTTCTGTCAAATTAAAAGAAATATTAATGCAACGTTGCCGAATTATGCATAATAAGTAACATTTGCTGTTTTTTTACCTTCACGTCAGTTTGGGTGTTATACGTCACACCTGCAAGGCCCTTGGCTCGCTTGGTTGAGATACAAATTTTGATTATCTAGCCTTATCTAATAAATAAGCCAGGGCCAGCGGTCGACTCAAGGCGCGTATTCAGTGTTGCCAGCTCAAGGGGGACTATTTCAAAACTCGTCTAAATTTCTAAAAACTTAATGAATGCTAGATAAAAAATATTATTTTTAATTTCGATAATACTAAACAAAAATATTATTTAAAAGATGTTGAATGCGCTTTTCTGTTAAGTTTCTAATATAATTAAATTCTTTTAAATAGCATAGAACTTTTTCTATATCGTTTGTCTTGTACATTGTTTTTTTTCTTTTTTTTAAATACCTATATGTTGCCGGTACTTTGTGCAAAAATTCAAAAAACAGCTTTCATAATATATTAAAAGTTTTTCTATTACCTGAGAAGTGGCAACCTTGCAATAGTTTAACATCATCGAGATCGCAGATCGAGAGTCACGCGCTTTTTAGCTGATGTAAAATCGTTCCAGACACAGTTATTAATAATAGGCTCATTTCAAACCAAATTTCTATTACCTATCCAAAATACTTCATAAAAATAAGCCATATTCAAAATTTTAAATCAATGCGTTAAGCGGTTCTTAAAATATAAGAGTTTAAATATGCAGAATTCGAAGCGCGTCTCGATCGGGAATGTGACGTAATAAAATAGAACCATGTTCTGTTGCTAGGCCGCGACCCGCGACACCGAGCCACGAGAATGCTGACGTATCTGTCACTGTCATAGATAAATGATATAGGTATCCCAACGCGACTCTCATTTCTTATGACGTCTTGTCTTTACAATGTTCCAGCGGCACTTTCTTATTTATTTTTACCGATTAAAGGGATGTTCTGACTAGTCAGTTTGAATGAATCATTATAAATTTGCAATCCCCCCCCCCCTCTCCCCCCGTTTGTCCCATATTTACAACTTTTTATGCTATTGCAATAATTTTGCACGTCTATTTTTTAATTTTGCACATACCAGCATCAAAATTTTTCAACTTTTTGACAAACGGAGGGGGGGGGGGGGAGGAAATTTTTGACCCCTCATAACTTTCCTCAGAAAGGTGTGCAAAATTTGAAAATAGGTGTGCAAAATTAGCCAAATCGAGTGGCATCAAATTTTTTTAATTTTGTAACAGACAGCGATAGGGTGAAATTTTCGATGCGATGCCGAGCATGCGCAATGGCGAAACAAGAATAATAGGTATTATTATGGCTTTCCATGGACCTCCGCTCGCTTCGCTCGCTACGGGGGCGCAATCAACAAGAACTAACCAAAACTAACCCTAGACTAACCCAAAGTAACCCAAAATTAAGAAAAAAAGTAAATTAATAAAAAACAAACCTTAAAAAAAGGTAAACAAAACATCTGTAGCGACCGACGGGAATCGAATCCGCAGCGCAGAAATGACAGGCAAACACTCTGCCTACTACACCATTGCTTTAGTTTCGCTAGAACGAAAAGACATAGATAATTCCGATATTTCGGCCATATTACACATGCACGGTATCGCATCGAAAATTTGGCCCTATCGTTAGGCGCTTTTTCAAACGTGGTATGTGTCAAAACGATTCAACAATATGGCTGTCTGACTGAGAATATCGTAAATAAATGAAATTTCTTAATTTTTTAGCTTAAAAATATGTTTTAGTAAATATTGCTGCTTTAATTAGGTTAATCCACCCCTATAGAAGGTAAAAATGTGTTAAAATATTATGTTTTTATTGAATCTTTATAGAAAAAGTGACAAAATTACCGTCCGTCCGTAATATCGACCGAAACCTTTTTTTTTTTTTTTATGGTAGTGGCACACACACTAAAGGGAGATCCTATGGCGCTCGACGAGCGGTGTGTGTGCGAAGATGTTGATTGACACGGTTCTTGAATATTTGTAGGTTGTAATTAGTGGGAAACAGATGTCCTGGAAGTGAGTTCCACAGTGATGCAGTGCGCAAGACAAAGGAGTTCTGGTAAAGCGATGTTCTAGGTGTTTCTAGTTGTACGACGAACTGGTGCGCTCCTGCCGTCTGTCGGGACTGTCTGACAGGAGTTGCCAGGGGCGGGATTATGCGGGCCAAATCCTGGGAACATCTGCCGTGAAAGTATCTGTAAAACAGAGACATCTCGGCCACATGTCTGCGATGTTCCAGACTATCCAGATTCCGGGTCAACTCCGGATCGCCGACGAGACGCACAGCCCTCTTCTGAATGGAATCCAGCAGCTTTAGGGTATGCTTTGGTGCGGCACCCCAGATATGTGAGCAATATTCTAAGCACGGTCTTATTTGCGCTTTGTACAGCAAGAGCAACTGCTGCGGTGTATAGAGTTTCTTGTTGCGAAATAGCGCACCAAGCTTCTGGGAGGCTGATTTTGCGATGTTAGCAACATGGTCATGCCATGACATATTGCTGTTGACCGAGACACCCAGCAGCCCGATTGACGAGGATGAAGGAATGGTCGATCCTGCCATAATGATGTCAGGGCCCGCTGTATTGGCCCTCTTAGTAAACGTTGCTGCTTGGGTCGTTGCTGCATTGAACTGGACCAAATTTCGGTCGCCCCAAGTTTGAACTTTCTCCAGGTCTTGATTAATTGCTGTAATCTGCTCCTGTCTGCGGTGATGAGTCTCAGTCGCTGGTAAGGGTTTTTCTGATCTGATCTAAAGTGGGAGACAAGGGTACTGTCATCTGCAAAACTGTAAACAGGATTATTCGTTTCGATCAGCAGGTCATTAATATAGATGAGGAACAGAGTTGGTGAAAGTATTGCGCCCTGAGGCACGCCCGCGTTGATGGTGAATGTGTCCGAGATGTGTCCATCGACTGCAACGTGTAGGGATCGGTTCTTAAGGAAACTGGCCAGCCAGCTGCAGAGAGAGGCGGGCAGTCCCAAGGACGGCAGTTTGTTGAGCAGTCCGTCATGCCAAACTCTGTCGAATGCCTTTGAAATATCCAACGCAATCGCTCGAGACTCTCCGTAGTTTTCAATTGCCCTACTCCATATATGAGTGACATAGGCCAATATATCTCCTGTCGATCTCTCTTTGCGAAAGCCGTATTGATTATCGCTGATTATTCTGTTGCTCTCGAGGTACTTGAGTAGTTGCTGGTTGACTACACGTTCCATGACTTTGGAGATTATTGGAAGCAAGGCAATCGGGCGATAGTTTGAGGGCGTGGTTTTCTTGCCTTTTTTTGGAACAGGTTGCACTCGAGCGACTTTCCAAGAGGATGGGTAAATCCCTTTTCTGTAAGAAAGAGAAAAAAGCCTGGAAAAAACAGGTGTTAGTTCGTTGGCGCAGTTCTTTAGCACGATGGCAGGTATTCCGTCCGGTCCTGATGCCTTTTGCGTATCTAGTTCTTTAAGGATTTTGCGAATATCACGATGAGAAAACTTGACTTCTGCCATGGTGGTGTTGATGTTCGGTATAGTGGGGAGAGTCTTGCCTTGGGGCACGTCTAAGGTAGAGTGCGATGAAAACATTTTGGCGAGCATGTTTGCTTTTTCCTTGGCTGTAGTCGCCGTGATGCCACGTTCGTCCGTCAAAGGTGGGAGAGACGTTTTTGTAAAGTTGTTACTTACTGCCTTTGCTACCGACCAGAAATTCCTGGAGCCACTGGGGCATTGCAAAAGTTTATTCCTGATCCTTTGATTGTGTTTGTCCTTAGTTTCGTCGATCACACGCTTGCACTCGTTTCTCGCTTCGATAAAATAATTGCGATTTTCAGCGGTCTGATTTTGCTGCCAGTACTTATAGGCTTGCTGTTTCCTTCCTACAGCTCTTTCGCATCTTTTGTCGAACCAGGGCTTTCCTTTTGATGGTAACTTGATGGAATTTGGGATGTATGCTTCCATTCCTGAGGAGATTACTTGCATGATCTCTTCGCAGCAGTCTGACGGGTCGTCAGTGGCAAAGCAGACGTCGAGCCAAGGAAAATCTAGGTAAAACTGCCTCAGATCGTCCCAGTTTGCAGAATTGTAATGCCAGATTTTGCGAGGCAATGGTGGATCCTTCTGTATGAGTGGCAGTTCACAAACCGTTGTAATAAGTTTGTGGTCGGAGGTACCTAATGGCGGACCAACTGTAACCTTGTACTGGTCAGGATTGGTGGTCAGAAAAAGATCCAGGAGGGCGGCGAATTCGCTTCTCTCTGAGATTCGAGTTGGTTCGTCTACAAGTTGAGTAAGCCCGCAGCTGATGGCAAATGCTTCAGCTTCTCTACCTTCGTTGTCGGTATTGTTGTGATGTTTGAGCCAGTTGGTGTTGTGGGCATTGAAGTCTCCCAGAACGATTATTTCTGAACTGGGGTGATCGACCTGTATTGAGTCAAAAGTGGTAGCTAGTGTTGAGAAAAAGCTTTGGTAGGCTCTATCGCTCGGAGGGCGATAGAGACAACATATAAACTTGGTTAATCCCTTGGCGGTGAACTTGAGCCACATGACGTCAAGGTTGTTCGGTTCGAGTGTTTCCTCGCGATGACATGAAAGGTCGCTTCGGACAAAAAGGCATATTCCGAACTTATATCTAAATCGGGTATGTAAGTCGTAACCAGGATAGAGGTAGTTCACTGTTGTTGTTGTAGAACATACTTGTGTTTCTGTAAGGGCTAATATGTGTGGTTTATTTGCTTGTAGATGTTGGTGTACCGAATTTATGTTTGTATTTAGGCCTCTTATGTTACAGAAATCTATTCTAAATTGTTTCGGTATCTTTGCTGTCTGTGAAATGCGGAATGAAGGGCTCCCAGGGCCACCCAGCGCCCGGAGATCCGAATGGCCGGGGAGTTTACTTCCGGAATATTTTGATCCTGGAAGCACCATCATGTCCATATATTCCTACTGTGGAACCCGGGACCACCAGCGCGGAAGCGGAACGTGATTTGGGATAACCACTTAGCGCTTCCCAATTCTGGTGGGGTGGTCTTTCACCGGACGATGCGAGTAGGCTTATGCATCTACCACCTAGGGCCGCTTCCACTCGAAGCATCGGCCTCAGACTCATTCCTTTGGCGGTCCCTAGTCTGACAGGGGTAAAAATGGGGTTTGTTGGATCACTCCCCAGTGATCGGCTCCAGACTTTGTACTTTGGTGTTCTCCAGCCTGGGGGAGGACGATGGGATTTGATGCGCCACATCCCATGGCAACTCGGAATGGCGGGGGCGTCACTCCCCGTAATCAAACTCCTCTCACCAGTCTGACGTTCCTGCCAGCCAATACAATGTAGCCCCTCTTGTCACAAACTGTCATTGATCAGCTCCAGACTTTGTACTTTGGTGTTCTCCAGCCTGGGGGAGGAGGATGGGATTTGATGGGCCATTACTTTCTATAAGCAGTGCATTAACCTAATTAAAGGAGCAATATTTATTAACACATTTGTAAGCTAAAAAAATAAGAAAATTCATTTATTTACGACATTCTCAGACAGCCATATTGTTGGTTCGTTTTGACATATATCACGTTAGGTTAATAGCGCTTGCGCGTGAATTTTTCGACGTTGTCAATTGCTTTAGTTAATATACGAAATAGTGTTTAGGCATAATACCTAACATTTTACTCTGGGTTAGTTTTCGTTGGTTTTCATTCAGGTGTGAAACTGACGCGAAATTAAAGCATCGGATATTTACTAAAATGTTATTTATTGTGCACAATCCGGTAACGTTGCATTAATATATCAAATTTGACAGCAACCATCGAGTTTCGGTGTTAAGAATTGCTGAAAATGATAATTTTTATGGAAATATTTCTTTTTGCTTTAATAATGCATCTTCCACAATTTTTTTTCTTAAATGTACTATTTCAAATGTGGTTTTTCTAATAAAAATAATAATAATAAAATTCCATTGTCCGTAAAGTCATCCGAACCTAATTTTTTAAGAGGAAATTTGCCGACTTATTTAAAGGTTATATGTCTCCGCGCGTGTCAACACAAGGTTGCCAATTTTCTAAGATTCCGGATTTTTTTTTGAATGATCGATCTAAACAGACGTTTATTAATTTTATTCTAGAATGATTAGAAGCGATCTGACCTACTAAATTAAAAATGAAAAAAATTACTTATATGTCAACGTAAGACAAAAATGATTATGACTAGGTATTTAATATATATTTTTAAAAGCCCTCCGTGGGTAAATTAAAATACAAAATCTAAGAAAATATATATAAACCCGTTGTCCTTTTTTTTTTACCGCGGATTTTTCTTGAGATGTTAACAGAAAAAATCTGTTCAGTTTTTGTCCGGAGGAAATTAAGTTCAAGAATTAATCGAGGAATTGACCTTTAAAAATGCTTTTTCTTTTAAATGGATGTATATATTTAATATAACATTTTAACTGTTGGTTTGATGTGTTTTATTTAGTACCTATATTATTATGGTAATTTGTCACCAAAATTTGTTTAATTTTTTATATTTTTTTTAGATTATGTTATTAAAACTGGAAAGTGATCTTGAAAGACAATAGTTTCGTAAGATATGCACTTTGAATATCACATTCTAGAATGTCTAGGCGAGATATAATTATAAAATAATAAATACAAATTTATTTCAAGAAGTTGTATTACGAAACAGTTTCTTGAGCTTTTTTAAGAGATTTTATTTCAATATTAGAATGGAGAGGGGTACACAAAGAAATGATCTTTTGGTTATTGTTTTGATTGTACTTATTTTTAGTGTGTTTGAACTTTGATACATTTTATTATTTCTCGCTTATAGAATTTTTAAAATTTAAATTTTCCATTATTTAAATTTTGTTACATATTTAAAAGAACTAAGATTTCCTAAATAATATATAGCTCAACACACTCACGTATTTCTATTTTAAACCAGGTAGCGCCTTTAATGTCTTATATTTTTTACGTGTACTTTCTCTTTTATTGTGTGAATCTAAAATCTGGTATTTTTAAATAAAAATTTCCAAAAATGCACATCTTGTTTTTATTATGCGTAGAAATATGATAATTTTAAATCAAGAGTATACTTAAAATTAATATAAAATAGTTGTTTTTAGAGCTAATTTGAGTGGTAATTCCGGAAGTAATAAGGGAATTTCAGGTATAACTAGAGTAGTAGAGGAAATGAGTGGTAATTTTGCTGTAATTACTGCTATTTTCCTTATATTTGTGGTAATTAAATGATAATTTCTGTCAAAAGTGGTAGTTTGATGTACACAGATCCTCTACTGCAATCCCTTTGTTTTTTTTTTGTTTCAAAATGTCTACAGGGTCTAAAAATTTCAATTTACAATACCTAAAATTGTTTCGTACTTACTCGACAATTTTTACAGTTAATTTATTCGCTGGCATATTATTGGCCAAAGCATGTTGGTACATATGTAAGGCCGCCAACCGCAAGGCGATATCATATTGCAGCTCCGGAGAGAATCTTTCCTGGATTACGTCATTACAGCACTGATTATATAAGTAATCCAATGCGTTCAAATCTCGTTGAGCCAACGACGCCGCGGTCGTCGGTACGAACGTCACTCGAAACAGGCATCGAAGCTTATGAGCACCTGGTTGCGACGCTATCTGAAATTGTAAAAGTAGAGATAGAGACGATATGGTCCGCGGCCCATAAGCGCGATATGGCCCATCACGAGGGGCTGTTTTTTTTTAATGAGGGGCTGTTTTTTCAATGAGGGGGCTGTATTGAGGGGTTGGATACAGACTCGTCTAAAGCTGTCTAAAGCTGTATACAGACCTGTCTTAAGCAGACCTGTCTAAAACAGCCCCTCATTTAAAAAAAACAGTCCCTCATTAAAAAAAACAGCCCCTCGTGATGGTCCATATCGCGCTTACGGGCCGCGGGCCATATTGTCACTATCTCTACTTGTAAACGAGATTAAGTTTAAGAGAGTT
>MU183583.1:0-53856 GCA_016904865.1 Pissodes strobi
TATTGTATCACATTCACATCGGGCGACGATACATATCGCGCCAATACGATACGATGTTGTCGAGTAACTTTAATATTTTTTGAGAATTAATATTTATACCTATTATTTAGATAAACACATAATTTAATATATTCATTAACTCATTGAAAATAACTGGCAACTGAAACTTAACTATTACTTCAACTTTAATTCATAATCTATTTTACACATTATCAATTTAAATAAATTTGCGACATTTATATCTATTTGCCCGATACATACGGCAACAGGTGCATCAAGTTCCCCTCGTCCTCGTGATAAAGCGCATCAAGGCGATTGGCTGCAAGCCATTTTTCCTCGCTTCGCTCCTCAAACGTCGCTGTTCCAAATAAGTTTGCCACACTTTAACTCTTCTTGTCATAGTTTAACAAAACTGAATTCTTCTGTCTGGATCATCGTCGTCAAGTTCTTACAAAATCTTCATTTTGTAAGGGTAACATTTATGCATTTTTATTACTAACCGGTTTTCTACATACAGTCGAAACTGCTGCTAAATAACACCTAGGTTATTATCTTTTTTTATAACCAACTAATCCAGTTTCTTGAAATTTTGAAACCAAATATCTTATGTAGACGTGAATGACCTTTTAGTTAGGGTGATTTTCATTAAAAGGAATGACAGTTCTTAAATACTGAGCATCATAAAAAAATATTCATCTCGTTCTTCCATAGAATACAGCATTTCTGAATTAAAATAAATTCCAAGAAAAACTACAGATCCAAGTGATGGTAACAGCAAGGATGTTAAATGATAAATGATAAAAAAATGCAAATTGTTTTGAATAATTTACAAAACTAGAATGACAAAAGTATTTGCGTTACTGTAAAAACAGAAGAATTTTAGTACTGCAATAGTGAATTAATTTTGGCTTTGGTTTCTTTTCATCATTTATGATTATTTCCTATTTTTTCTGCCAAATTTTGGAAAATCCCTTTAATTCTGTTATAGCTGATAAACAGTTTTGATAAGCTTTCTAGAGAGGTGTTACACCTGGAGTATTGCCAAGGTTTTAAAGTAGATAAAGGAAGTGTTTCAGGGGCGGATGAGAGTAGTGCACAAAATACTGGTGGTACTGACAAATAATTGGCTTTTTATTATTTTCATTAGCGTAGCAAATATAGTCATTGTAAGTTTTCAAATTATCACCTTATATAGACGTGATCATTAAAGTTCGCCCTTTTGCACTAGGGCATATGATCATTCACCGCCTCTCCACCCACCAGCTGCACATAGTGGATACTAATTAGCAATATTAACGCACCACTGGAAAAGTACTACACATTTTCCATTAATTTTCTGTACCTAATCTCCGATCCAAATAAACATTTTCCAAATTGTAGGTTTATACCGCAAAAATCATGTTCATATTTTTCGTTAAACGTCGCGTCGTTTTACATTTTATACCGAATTAAAAAATATCAACATATTTTTATTCTTAGTCTTAGAGGCGTCCTTCTTTGCGTCTGAATTGTTTGTTTCTTGTTTCCTGTTCTTTTTTACGTTCTATTTCGTGGGTGTATCTGTCCAAATTGTTGCTTTACGCTTTTTCGTCCTACTTTGAATTCGCTCCCCAGCCAAATGATCTTATATCATTGGGACTGAAATACAGCTGACACGATGCAAAAGTTCTTTTGCTTTGCGGCTGCTCAACAGTATCTGGTGAAGTCTGTTGAATCGCGTTCGCAGCTCTAAAAGTTCTTATGAAATAGACGGTTTTGGACTTACATTTATTTTACAACTGAAGTTAGGTGAGTACTACTCATCACTACTACATTATCTTTGCAATAATATATTCCTCTGACAGGTGAGAATCACGATTATACAAAATCAAAAGGATAAGCTCATACCTAGAACTTCTTGTGTGTTGTAAAAAAACAAAAAAAACATCTTCTGTGGTGACGCAAGTTCTTACTTGTGACAATTTGCCCCAAGCGGTTTATACCACCACTAACGTCTAGCCTCTGACGCTAACTAATTATCCGTATGGTATTATTATGGCTTTGCATTGCCTTCCGCTCGTGCTTCCCTCGCCACGGAGCTCAATCAACAAGAGCTAACCAAGTGCTAACCAAAACTAAGCATCAGCATAAAATTATCAAAACGCAAGAGGGACAAAAAAATTGCAACTTATATCCTTCGTAGGACGAAGTTTTTAAGGCCATAAAAAATGTTCTCAATTAGAGCTGGGCGATTATTAAAAAAAATAATAGATGGTTAGTTTGGGTTGCTCGATTAATAGATATAATTGATTAACCGAAATAACCGATTAATCGATATGATCGATTAATCGAAATAACTGATTAATCGAAATAATCGATTAATAGATATCCGCGATTAATCAAAATAATCGATTCTTCGAAATAATCGATTAATCAAAATAATCGATAAAATCGATATTTTCTCAAATATTAATCGATTAGTCGATTAATAGATGATTTCTTAAAAGTTAATCGAATATTCGATTATTTTTGCCCACCCCTAATCCCATAATATTGTACTAAGAGAAACTGAAGCTGAAATTTCGGTAGAATCAATACTGCACCATACTGGTGCAAGCCTGATGTAACAAAAAGACGTAGTAAATACTTTTGCTGAATCAGCAGATAAAATTTATAATTTAGTTTTAATTTGTAAATATGGCTTTGGTATTACCTTGGGATAGTCAGAATATACGCAAGTGTTTTTGAACAACAGCTGCACCGATGCTTTCATATTTTTTTACTAGTTTACTCCCTATTAGATTAATTTCTTAAAATGGCGATAACTCTTAAATACTTGTATAGCAAAATTGCAGGCCCTCATCAATGCGTTTCTGTCGTCCAATGAACATTTATTTTGCTCGTGAGACTCCTGAATTAAGCCTTGCAAAAAAATAAAATTTAAACCCCTTTTTTACAACGAAGGAACCCTTAATTTTCAACATAATTTTAAAAATGGTTTAAAAACATACAAATGATTTTGATACATAATATTTATCGTTAGTGATAATTGATACACCCTATACCTATATAAATATAGATGATGAGCCAAAAATTTCAACAATTCTTTGTCTAAAACACGATATTTTAAACCTGTAATACTTAATAACTTTTGTCTTATTTCTCGTAAACTTTATTATGGCCAGCTTTCCTAGAAATTCAACCAGTGGGCGCCGGATCAAAGGTCGCCCGCCAATATCCTGCTAGTTTTCGCGCGGGGAAGGAGGCATACAGTTGATTTGCCGCCGCGGAAAGTGAACCTTCTTATCGTATAGTTAATGTTCGGTGGCCGAGAAGCGAGAACATAAATCCCACCCAAAAATTTAGAGTGGGAGGTAAAAATATCAACTGTCATCTCCACGTGCTAGTCAGTTTAATTTAGTCCGAGATTTGTTTAGTATAGTCGTCAACGACAAAATTTTTGCATGAACGTCAGTTTCCTATGGTTTGTTTATGTGTTAATTATTATTGAAGTGACTTCTTCAGCGAGGGTAAAGTCAGAAAAAATTAAACGCTAATCAAAGTGAATCGCCTCTTTAATTAGGCATGTTCGATGCTCTATTGTAGGCAAATAAAATTTTACTTCCGCAACTGTCAAATTTGACAGTTATTTCAAATAAATATGATGTATGTCAAAATATTACCTTAACATTTTGACACGTTTAAATATCATGTTTTGACATATATTTTTTACTTGCAGAAAAGTAGCCATGTTTATTTATATAAGTATTATACGTTTATATGTCAGCGAGAGCTTTAATTTTTTTTTTAGAATTTATTTAATATCATATTTTGACATATGTTAGTTTTGGCCGAAAATCATTTATGTCAAAACTAGTAGCAATATTCATGTAATTATGGCCATCTCTTTAGGCTAAACCAATCTGCAAATCATTTGGATAACTAAAAAAATGTTTGTCCAGTACGTGTCTGTCTTATCAATTCTATTATAGTGCGATATATTCTGCATGGCATGAGTTAAATTTGACCATCATTTACCTGTAAATGTTTCAGAAATGTTTGAAATAAACAGGTAATTACATGGTATTTTTACATTGTATATGTATATGTTGAACGTTCATTATGGATATGAAATTAAACGCTTTTAAATAGGATAGTATATTGTAGACAATAGTTGTTAATATATTGTTATTGATTTGATTGAGTTTTTATTATTATCTTTTAACAACTATTTGAGCATTTGCTTTTATATGTATTTGTAAATATATCGGTAATAGTTCGAAAAAACTGGAAGTTTTCTAAAAAATTATTGTCTTAGCACCCTGTATATGATTTTAAAAACTTTATTTTTATCTTAATAACACGTAAATGGGTCTCTCTAACCGCTTTCGATACGTTGTATTAAAATTTCAATGATTTGGATAGTTTGGGTTAGTCCAATCAACTTTCGGATAGTTTCACTTGTTCTCAACTTATTTTAGCCATTTGAAGCGGTTTCGATACGTTATAATCAATAAATCAATTTTAATAGATTTGATTAGTTTGGGTTAGTCGTCGATTCAACTTTCAGTTAGTTTCACTTATTCTCAACTTATTTTAGCCATTTAAACCGGTTCCGATACGTTGTAATCAATTTTAATAGATTTGCTTAATTTTAGTTAGTCGTCGATTCAACTTTCGGTTACTTTCATTTAGTCTCAACTTATTTTAATCATTTGAACCGTTTCCGATACGTTATAATCAATTTTAATAGATTTGGTTAGTTTGGGTTGGTAGTCAAATCAACTTTCGGTTATTTTCACTTATTCTCAACTTATTTTAGTAATTTGAAGCGGTTCAGATACGTTATAATCAATTTTAATAGATTTTGTTAGTTTGGGTTAGTTGGACTACTAACCCAAACTAACACTAAATTTTCGGTTAGTTTCACTTATTCTCAACTTATTTTAGTCATTTGAAGCGGTTCCGATAAGCTATAATCAATTTTATTAGATTTTGTCAGTTTAGGTTAGTCGTCAAATCAATTGTGGGTTAGTTTCACTTAGTCTCAACTTATTTTACTTAATTGAGCCGGTTACGATACGCTATAAACAGTTTTAATAGATTTGGTTAGTTTCGGTTAGTCGGCCAATCAACGATACGAAAATTTCGTAATATGAGACAAAACCACAAACCATGTGATACGACCTTGAAAAATCACTCTCTGACATCTGTAATTAATTACATGTTTTATCGGTGTATAGCATTTCTTTTCTCTTCATGACATTTCTCTCAGTGTATTTAATCGGTCATCTGTCACAAATGACAAATTGAACTTGGCTCTCCAACTTCAAAGGTGCCGACGGCTACTGTCGCTTCTCTGCAGTTGTTATTCTCGGATTTAGGTGTGTTATTAGGGATGTTCTAAAACTCTCATTAAACGGCACTTATTAGCTGTGACTGATCTGTTTACTTTAAAATTTTAATTGCCTCTCTGATTTCCACCTCATTAAATTCCATAAAACCAAAATGAATGAATTCATTAAAGATCGTTGTATTAGATTAGCAAATATTTGCGGGCACAGAGCTGAAATATCTGGCAAATGCAATTACAATGAGCCGTGAACGTTATATTTCCTCTCGGATTAAAATCGTTTATTCTGGGAAATAGGTATTATTGTTTTGGTTTAAATTTATTCCGAGTTCATTCCGTACACGGTACACTTTCTTTCAAGCCGTTGAATTTTGTGTTCTTAGTAACCTTTTATCTTCATTCTAATTTTGGACTAATTATGAATAGTCTTATTATATTCGAAACTATTTGCCATTTACGCGACTTGAATCTGTAATAAATAGGATATTTGCGTATCGGGTGTGTGCCTTTCGGATCCAGAACGTTGCGAACCTAAAACGGATATACCAAAGACGTTCAACAGCGACCTGTATAGGGCAAGGTTATTTTAGTCTAGTTTAGTTTTTCAAATTTGGATTAGTACTTTACGAAAACTAATATTAGAAGTTTGAAGAAGAAAAACTAATCATCGAAGAATTTAGTCCCATAAATGTTGAAATTATTGTCCAGCATTATTTTCCATGCAGTAATGGCAACATGTAGTTAAGCCGGGCTCCCATTCTCGTGTATTTGGCAAAATATTTGTCAATTGCCCATATTTGCCAAGTAGTGGAAGTGGTATACTCGGCCAATATTTGTACAATTATCGGTCACTGGCGAAGTCCCGGCGGTTGCCGGTAAAAATTATGCGAGTCAAAGTGATTACAATTATTTGCGTATTTGACAGGTGCATACTTGTTGATGCACTCTCACTACTTGCCTGCTTGTTCCGCAAATATTTCGGCAGTTGGTATTGTTATTCCGTTTTTGACTTTGGTCGCGTGTGCACGTGGTGAGAGTTTTTTCAAAATGGAGTGGTCTCAAGTTGTTTCTGCTTTTGGTCGATCAGGATAGTGGTAATAACTTACCTGTCTCGACTTTTGTTCAAAGAGGTCATCCACCACCTTCTTCTTCTGTTCACTTTCTGCCCTTTTATTCTCCTCATCACAATATAGCTGCCAGCTACTACCACAAACGCTGAGCGGCGCGACTATCCATGATCGAAAGAAAATGAACACTGAATCATCGAGAAAATGCTTAATTGTCAAGTACACAAGTATTGGCGTACTTGTCAAATACAGGAGTAATGGGTGCGCTGCACTTGTCAAATTGACTTCGGAACTTGATGTACTTGCCATGTATGCCCAAGTACACAAATATTTGCGTACTTGCCAAATACACGAGAATGGGAGCCCGCCTTAAACGAAATAGAATCATTCTTATGCCGGGAATACTTACACATTTGGGCAAGTTTGGCAAACCTCGGCCAACACGAATGTGTGTGAGGTCTGTTTGTCGGGGTTGGCCGCGGTTTGGCAAAGTTTGCCGGTGTTCGGCAAACTTTGACAAATCAAAGGGATTCGAGCATTTTGGCGATACGTCAATTATGTGGTTGCCATAATTGTACACAAATGATTCGCAAAATGTTTCGACAAATGTTTCGGCAAATATATTGGCCAATATGAATGTCCGGCTTTAGGACATTTATTTACGTGTATTCTAAAATAGCCGATCCATTAAATCAAAATCCGGTGTTTAAAATAAATAAAATGTATATATTTTTAAGTTGATTTGATTGTTTATTAAATTTATAAAATAACTTAATAAAACACAGCTTAATAAAACACAATTTACCAGTTCAGTAAATCTAAATGAACCAATTACAGACTATTTGATTTTTCTGCCCTAAACGAACTTATGTTCTAAAATTACTAAAAAATACTCTAGATTTAATACTTTTTTGTTCTAGATAAACCTATTTATTTAGCACAATTTTGTCCGTGTAGTAGTATGTATAATGAAATAAAAATATATCTATCTATGATTTTTTTTAGTCATTAACCAGTTATTTTTCATATTTATATGTTTTTAAACAAAATTTGTATGTTTCAGTTCTTTAATTTGGACAAAAAATAATGAAAACTAATTTATTTTTAGGCTAGCAGTGGGATAATTTAATTTTCCTTTTAACCATTGAGAGCTGGAAAACCCTATTTATTCCCATTCATAAAAGAAGGGTCACTTTACACACTTGTTGCATAAATAACTATTTTCTACGACCTTTAACCCTGCCACGAGCGCTTATCTGCAGAAAAGCAAATAAGTATTTTCCACGCGCTCCTTTTAAAATTTTGTTTCCAGGTCATGCGGAAAGTAAGTATCACTTACCTCATTCATTAGTAAAATAACTATTTTACGTTAACTAACCTTCAGAACCCATACCTCAACACGCTATAAATAAAACATAAATTTATTTTAAATAATGCACCCGAAATAAATAAATAAAAATTAAACGTATTTACTTTAAATTAAAAAAGTCATCCATTTTCTCTCTAAGGTGCTGGTACAATATTAAAAGCAGGAACGAAGAACTCTCAAAATCTACAGCATCTATATATTAAAATTACTCTGGTAACATATGTTTCACCCAGTTAGGGCATCATCAGGCCTTAAAAAACATTTAATTCAAACAAAATCACCAGAAAAATAAAGGTTCTTCTTACCAAATATAGGACGATATACATACATACACGCAAACGAACTCTAACTGTATACAAACATAACATTCCAACTAGGTACAAAGAATGAAAATTATAAATTATAATTTAATACACATGGTGACATCTGCATTAAACCCGAGTGACCTGACAAAAATAACAAAAAGAGCAAAATTCAGTTTACTACACATTAAACTGCAATATTCTGATGATGTGGAGTTCTATTAGGGTATTAGATGGCGCTACGTCTGTAGCGATGGTACCCATTACGGGCAATGGAGAAGTACAGTTAATGTTGTAAATTTTAATTTATACGACGCCAATCAGGCTACTCTCATCCATATGTACCGGAAAAACCTCATTTCAAGGAAGAATTACCTGTTGAAAATATGGATTTTACAACAGTGCTTGCTGTTCAACCTTACCACTACGTTTGCGAAGATAAAATGCAAAAACAACTCTACCTCAGCGCAAGTTGCAGTCAAAGAAACAACGAATATTTGGCTTAAGGAGGAAATCAAGAATCACTACAAGGAGCTAAGTAGAATTAATAGTAAACTTAAATTTCTCTTTTTCACTTCAAACAGTTTTCTTCATGCACTCGAGTTTTCATTGTTGGATAGGAATTTTCGCGATGGTGTGGAGAGTTTCGGTAATAAGACTTTTAGTAGACTTTGTAATAAATTACGTAACTTGAAATTTAAACAGAGGGACCAGAGGGTTGATGTTAATTTGATGGGTTATGGCCGGCATAGCTTCAGCAATCATGATTTTCATAATAGATTTCTCAATCTTACTAATGTACTATTTTCCCCTTTAGAATTGAATTTATTGAACAGAAATGTGAAATTTAATTTCCATAAACAGTTAAACACGGAGGTTAAACAAACCCTTGCAATAGAAGCTGAACACATCTTACAATCAATAGACATATCAGATAAAAATGTTTTAAGAGCCAAGATTATATTATTGTTGCACACTGATTTTTCTAATAAATCCAATAATTCTTGGTGGAAAACTTTAAGTTCTGTTAAAAGAAAAATTAAGACTAACGATTTAATTAGTGATGGGCTTATTCGAATGAAAATTAACCTGTTATCCGGTTATTAAAATAACCTCTATTATTCGGTTTTCATTCCACAAGTATTCGAATGAAAAATAACCTGAACCCGATACGTACAAATTCAAATACGAACACAAACTACGAAGGATCAAGCCTCGCTGTCGCGGTGTCGCGTCGATTGATCAGCGAGCAAGGAGCGGTTTTAATTTAGTTATGAGTTATGAAGCAAGTTTCGATGTTTTAGCTCGAATAAAAGATGAGTTTTAAAAATTCAAATGTACCGGCAGGATGTGGAATGTGGAAGCCGAACTTGGGGGGTTGAAAACAGGCGAATATTAAGTTAAGATTACACAATTTACTTTTATTGCGTACCTAACATACCTAACATAGAAAAATATCCAATTTTCGGCGCCTGAACGCCTAAAAGTGCAAATACAGCAATTCGTTGACATCTTCAAAGAATCAAAATAAATGGCGGTCGCTGTTGATCCGGCCGGCCAAAATTTTTTGTTGCGATTTGCAAGCAACCCCACATATTTCTTATTTATTTCATACTCTTCTTCGTAATGAACACGGCCTGCTTTCCAATACATAACACCAATTATCACCTAATATTTGTTTAGTTTCTAGGTTATATATTGGAGTTTAGAATTTAGGAGCAATAGAGCAATACATAAGTCGTAATATAACTATAACAATATAATATGTACTATTAACTATTAATATTATTATAGTACTATACATACATCGCCAGAGAGAAATACTTTTTTGCAAAGTAGATTTTTAATAATTATGTTCATTACATGTAATTCACACATTCAAGAATCATATTTTGGAGTTTAAGTATTTTTTGATTTAAAAGCGTAAAATGTTATATATTTTATTTTGTTCAATAATATGGCGTAATCAAATATTTACTCGTATTCTATTGTTATTTATAAAGCCATACTTAATAAGACAATTACAGGTTACAGCAGTTACGAATACGATGCCGATGAACCTCCTTCCTAACCGGCTGCGATCGCTAACCTGAATTTATTCGAATGATTATTCAAATAATCATTCGGTTATTAATATTATTTGAATACAAATAATTCGGTTATCAAAATAATTCGGTTATGCCCATCACTAGATTTAATCTTTACAAGGGCAGACAAGGGTTCTTGTTTGGTTGCTATGAACAGGACATATTATGTTGATAAGGTTAACGATTTTTTGAATTCAGGTGACTTCGGACCTTTAAGTAGAAATCCAACATCCTCATTTTTTGAAAAAGTGAAAAAAACTTTAGATCATTGTCTCACTACCATAGAATTCTTCAAGAGGTCAAAATCAAAATTATATCCAATGAACCCAAGGACTCCTTTGCTTTATGGTCTTCCAAAAGTCCATAAACCTAATATTCCAATAAGACCGGTAGTGTCTTTTGTGGGATCTCCATGCTATAAGTTGTCAGCATGGCTAAATGACATTTTGAGGGAGGTTACTCAGTTCAAGGCTCCTTATTCGGTGTTAAACTCAGTGGAATTCTGTCAATCAATTAAAAACATACTGGTACCCCCATCGGCGAAATTAATTTCACTAGATGTCAAAAACTTATTTCCGAATATACCACCGAATGATTGTTTGTTACTGGTGAGTAAACTATTAAGGGGTAAGCTTCCAGTACTCGTCGTTGAGCACCTCTTATCACTTCTTTCAATCGTCTTGCAACAAGACTTCTTTCAATTTAATTATAGTTTTTTCAGACAGAAGGAAGGACTCGCCATGGGTTCTTGTCTCTCGCCGTTTCTCAGGGAGGTATTTATGTGCAACCTGGCAAGCAAAATAACATCTAGTGAATTTTCTAATTATCTAGTATTTTATAAGAGATACGTAGATGATATGTATGCCTTTGGAACGGCGGTGAAGAAAAGCTCAGGGAATTTCTGATTTTTGTAAATGGCCTCCACCCTAAAATAGAATTTACTGTGGAACATGAAATTAACCAGTGCTTACCTTTTTTTGATCTCCTTCTAAACAGACAATAACTCCAATGAGTTTGAAATTTTTAGAAAAACCAGTGCGACAGATAATATCATACAATTTCATTCAAATTCACCAACAACCCACAAATTCACTAGTTTTAATTCTCTGTTTTATAAATTATTTAGCATCCCACTCTCTAGAGACGCCTTTAATAAAGAACTTAATATTATTAAACAAATTGCCTTAAATAATTATTTTCCATTAAAATCCATTGAAAAATTGTATAGTAAATTCGTTAACAGGTATAAGCTTTCATTTAATTTTATTCAAAAAATATTAAACCGGATGTTACCTATAGATCTTTAACTTATTTTGGCACAATTTCTAATATTTTGGGCCGTATTTTTCAAAAATATAATGTAATTACCTCTTTTAAAACTGGTAACACACTTAAAAGTCATATTGTTGAGGTTAAGGATAAGGTGGACCCGCTCACTTCATTGGGAGTATATGAAATTAAATGCATTGAATGTCCTGCAGTATACATTGGACAATCTGTTAGGAAAGTGGCAACGCGTATTAAAGAACATAAATTTCAGTTTGATAAACATATTAACACCGATATTGTGGTGAGTAAATCAGCATTTGCCAATCACCTATAAAAAAATAGACACACATTTTGCCGCCAGAAGAAAATGTTAGGATTCTGCATAAATGTGATAAACGTAGAAAGCTGGATCTTTTGGAGACAATGGAGATTAATAAGGCCCTAAAAAGTTCCGATTTTGTATGTGTTAATGACAAAATTATGGGTCAAAATCATTTTATTTTTAACAACATTAACTGTACTTCTCTATTGCCCGTAATGGGTACTATCGCTACAGACGTAGCGTCATCTAATACCCAAAAATAGAACTCCACACCATCAGAATATTGCAGTTTAATGGGTAGTAAACTGAATTTTGTTCTTTTTGTTATTTTTGTCAGGTCACTCGGGTTTAATGCAGATGTCACCATGTGTATTAAATTATAATTTATAATTTTTATTCTTTGTGCCTATTAGGAATGTTATGTTGGTATACAGTTATAGTTCGTTTGCGTGTATGTATGTATATCGTCCTATATTTGGTAAGAAGAACCTTTATTTTTCTGGTGATTTTGTTTGAATTAAATGTTTTTTAAGGTCTGATGATGCCCTAACTGGGTGAAACATATGTTACCAGAGTAATTTTAATATATAGATGCTGTAGATTTTGAGAGTTTTTCGTTCCTGCTTTTAGTATTTACTTTATTAACATTATTATGATGGTGAACTCACGATTTCAAAGTCTATGCCTATGGACTGTTCTTGCTTTCGCACAGGCGGGCAGCACTACATTTAGTAGTGGGGGACGAGTTTTGTGCACGGCGAGGATAGTAGTTAATGTACTTTCCATTGTGCTAGTGCACTAGGCACTCTTGCACTGTCGTTGACCTTGTGTATTGTAGTTATTGGTATATGCTTCTTCTTAGACCTTGACGTGCGTTATTGGACTTTGATCGTTGTTGGTAGTGGAACGCCTTGGAGCCGTTAGTGATAGAGCGAGTGTTGTTTGTTTTTGCGATTTTAGCAAACACCTAGGCGAGGCTAATCGATTTGGATCATGCAGATTTCTCCGCAAGTCCAAATCGACCACCCCAGGAAAGAACTGCACGTGATACGCAGGGTGTTACCCCCTGACCCTACTTCTGCGCATGGAGCCCATACGGCGAGCTACCCCTGCACGGCGAGGATTTGGCTGGGATAAAGCTTTGTTCGTGATTCCTAAAAATATAATGAGATGGGGCAAGCGTTTTGTTGATGCTGGCTGCAACTTTTCGGATTTTTATGAATGAGTTGTCGTGTCTCTTTAGGTTAAATGTCTGTGGTTTAAACCACCTTTGTTTATTATCGGCAATTGCATTTATTTTCTACGCTTATGTTCTAATTGTGTCTTGGTATGATTAATTGCGAAAAACGAAAATCATACATATGAAAGTAGAAGGTGTGTAGATCATTATAACATTGAAGTTCATTTATTTTCTATTTCAGGAGTGTATTTAAAATAATTTTAAAAATTATACCCAAAATTTAAGATAATTTGCCTAAAATAAGCATTTAATAGTGTTTTTGTTTATGTGTCAAGATTTGTCGCGATTTGAGGCGATTCAATACCTCCGAACACCAAAAAAGGCTTTCGCATCGTGTGATGTATTAAATTTTTTCTACTGCTTGCTCTGTGATCAATATTATTAATTAATGAACTTTGATTTTATTCAAATTACAATGATAAAATAAGGATTTTTCACCTGTAAAATAATCCATGACAACTAGTTATTTGAGTAATGTCAAAGTCTGTCAGTCTGTTTTTGAATTGTTTAATTTCGCTAGTCTAATATGTTCTCTCAAGACCAAAACGTTGCTATTCAGAAGGCGGCTGAGTTGGCATGTGCCTCTGTTACCCGAGAAGTCGAAAGACAGATACCATCAAACGTATAACCTGTTTTTAGAATGGTTGGCGGATAAAACCGTTTCTCAAATTGACTAAAATGTGATGTTAGCGTACTTCCAACAGAAATCTGAAACCTTATCACCTCCGTCCCTATGGTCGCAATATTCCATGCTTAAATTGACTATTTCTGTGAACAAAAATCAAGATATTTCGCAGTATAAGAAATTCATTGCATTTATTAAACGAAAAAACGATGGTTACGAAGCTAAAAAATCTAAAATTTTCAGAAAAGAAGAAATAAGAAAGTTTCTACTTGACGCTCCTAATTATAGCTATTTATCTATGAAAGTAATAGCAGTAATGGGAATAGCTGGAGCTCAAGGATGACGTAGTTATTGTTAAAATCATCCAGAGCAAAAACAAGATTCAAAGAAGTTTTGTGTTAACCGATGATGGAGGTCCAGTTTCTTTTGTGAGGTTACTACAAGATTACATTAAAATTAGGCCAAATAATGCACAAGACGAACGCTTATTCTATCGTTATGAACGAAGTAGGTGTGTGAATCAGGTGATTGGAAAACACACTATTTCGAATGTTCCCAAAGAAATAGCAAAATTTTTGAAACTTGAAGACATAAATAAATACACTGGTCACTTGTTTAGAAGAACATCAGCTACGTTTCTCGCAAATGCTCCAGGTATCGACATTTTGGATTTGAAAAGACATGGCGGTTGGAGTTCTTCGTCCGTTGCGGAGGGATATATTGGTGATTCGTATACTAATAAAATCGAAGTTTCCAAAAAGATCTTACATGAAAATCCTACTTTTATTCCATCTAACGACGTGAGAGTGACAAATAGAACGAGTTTTAATATGGTCCAAGTCCAGGATAATAACGAGACTTTAATACGAAGCGGCGGCGAAGCTTATAAATTGAATGACATTCCATCAATTTATCTTTCCAACTGTTCAAATTTCACTGTTAACCTTAATGGTAATAAATAATTATTATTTAAGTTTTATATCATTGTTATTATACCACTTGTTTCTTCAGTAAACAGGTATAAGCATTAATTTTTTTTCCAAAATTCGGTTCAATAAATTCAATAAAAATTTCTTACGAGTATTCGTGTTTTTTTGTCTTGGTCCCGAAAGTAGTACTTTCGTAGCTAGCAACGTATAATATTCAGGTAAGTTTAAGGTTTACTTTCGTTATGTTTCGTGTTGCCAGTGCCCGAAAGTTGATTTATATATACAGTAGTAGAAAATAGTATATTATTTTATATGGAGGAAAAGTAATACTTTTCATGGCGCGCTCGTGTTGATGATGTTGTTGATGTTTGTTTGTATTGTATCTATGTTGCTATGATAACACTTTTACCTCCGCCGGCGGAAAAGTGAAAAGTAAAGCTCCGGCGGAGGAAAAACGAAACTTCACTGCCGCCTACACAGTCGAGTAATGACGGATTTACTGACGTTTGAAGAAAAAAGAGTTTTACATCGTAGCCTGAGATTTTTTAAGATGCAATTCAAGCAGAAATGGGTAGCCGCAAGTCGCAAAGCAGAGCATCCAAGTTTAATGCAGAGGTTAGACAAAAACCTAAAAAAAATCATTTCAAAACTTGAGTGAATGTAGTAAGTGGAGAAGAACTATATAGGGTGTCTTAAATAGCGTGTGCCACTATTGCTATCTCTGAAACGGTAAGTACTACGAGGTCGGTTAAATTGGAGAAAAGTTGCCGTTTTTGACACCCATTCAGGATCCGTCTACAGTGTTGTCAAGTTCCTGTTAGTTTCTAATATACAGAGTGATTTATGAAAAATGCCTAAAAATATTTCGTCGATTATCACAAAAACTATTAATTTTCAAGACACGGTTTCAATCCAAAAGTTTTATAGTTTTTCGCTCTACAATATGGTTTCTTCAAAATTCACACCTCCGGCGTTTTATGTTCAGGCCACCATCATCAACTTAATTTTCTTAAATGCGAACCTTTATTCTGATGTCCCAAAACTAATGACGTATCGCACTTATTCGAAAAATTATTTTTCAGTTTTTATTTAATTCCTGACAAAATTCTCTTTTTTGTCTCTCTCTAAAATATTATGCTCTTATGGAAAGTGCAAATAATGTGAATTTTTCGAATAAGTGAGATACGTCATTGATTTTGGAACAATAATAGCTCTTAAAATTTGAAATAAAAAATACAGGTCCGTATTTAAGAAAAGTAAGTTGGTGGTGGTGGCCCGAACAGGAAATGTACGTCGGAGCTGAAATTTGTAGGCACCATGTTGTAGAGCTGAAAAAATATAAAACTGTTAAGTTTCAACTCTGTCTCGAAAATGAACAGTTTTTGTAATAATTGACGAAATAATTTTAGACATTTTTCATGAATCATCGTGTATCTTAGAAATTAACAGGAATTTGACAACACTGTAAACGGATCCTGATTGCGCATACAAAAAGGCAACTTTTCTCTAATTTTATCGACCTCGTAGGACTTACCGTTTCAGAGATAGCAATAGTGGCACACGCTATCTAAGACATCCTGTAAAATGAGATACGGATGCAAATACCTGCTGAAGAACTAGTATATGTAGCTGGAGTGCTGCTGGAAACACTGCTGCCTCAGCAGTAATAAAATGAATTTTAAAATCGCCAACAAGAGCGTCTATAATTCTCAAGCCTCAAAATCAGTGTAAAAGTGTAAAAAAGCACATGCTACAAGAGGCGTTTTAAATTTTTGTGGAAGGTAATTTCACGAAAAGGCAATGGGAAATTCTTTGTAATGCGAACAATAGTATCAGTCCTTGTTACTCTTTAATACAAAATACAAAAAAAGACTGTTATTCTAAGGAGGAAGGACCATACGGATCACAGAAACGTGCATTGAAATCCAACTGTAGGGATTACTAGATCAGACAGCATCTCGTCTATATTACCTTACCGAAACTTGCCCAGAAGTTGGAAAGATAAAATATCGAACCCGTATCAGAATGGGGATACGATGGATCGTAAGCGTCTTGGCTCAGAAATTGAGTGCCATATTGTTCAAGCTGTTTGGTTCCTTTGCCACTGATTGTGAATGTAAATTGTAAAATAATTTGGTAAAATCCACTTCCGGCATCTGTAAGAATTTGTAGACCGATACGAGTCAGATTCGTCAGTGAATCAAAATATATAATGAAAGGGGAGATCGAATATGTTAATGACCAAATAAAATATCTGTCTAAAAAAAAATCACAGCTCCTTATAACACAGTAAGAATAATAGTATATTATTTTATATGGAGGAAAAGTAATACTTTTCATGGCGCGCTCGTGTTTAACAGCCGAACGGAGTGAGGCTGGTAATAGAGAGCAAGCCATGAAAAGTAACTTTTCCTCCAAATAAAATATGCTGTTTTTTCTTCAAATGTCGACAAATTAATGCAAAAACGTCGCTTTTTAATAGTAATAATAATTATTATTAAAGATAAGTGGGTTCGCAAGGCGGCTTAGACCGGTGCGGTGTCGGTGAATAGGATCAGTTTGTTGCTATAATAATGTCATATAAAGCTGTCAGTGGACACTGTCAACAATGATTATTTTTTTAAAATTGCGTTTTCGATTGCGTTTTGATTCCGTATTGATAAGCAGTTATTGAGTAAGTTCGATTAAATAATAACCAATTTGTTCCTAAATTAGTGATTTTTAGAAATGCAGTCACAAATTGAGTGATAAATACAAATTTTAGTTTAATAACTCTTGAGTTGTTGACGCTTATTTTGATGTTTGTTTGTATTGTATCTATGTTGATATGACAACACTTTTACCTCCGCCGGCGGAAAAGTGAAAAGTAAAGCTCCGGCGGAGGAAAAGCGAAACTTCACTGCCGCCTACACAGTCGAGTAATGATGGATTTACTGACGTTTGAAGAAAAAATATTTTTTATTACGCATGCATCATAATCAACGATTATCGCACGCAGCAGCGTGCTTAAAATGATGTTTATGATGCGCCTACTTTTTTAAAGGTTGCTATAGAAACATTTGATCATGTCAGATGTGACAGGTTAATATATTCGTCAATATATCCCTTAAGTTTAAGATTTAAAACATTTTTCAGATTATGATGCATTCGTAATAAAAAATAGCGTATGATATACGTGTATAAAAGGCCTTTAAAGCCCTTGCGACTTACAAAACACTCCGCTGCGCGTCGTGTTTTGAAATATGTCGCGCGTGCTTTAAAGGCTCTCTTATACACTTATATCATAATATACTATAATACTTTGCATCATGACTGATGGTAAAGTGTGCAATGCTGCTGACACTTTATCAACCATAGCGTGATATATTTGTGGACATGCATTAAAAGACTTTAATAAACTAACGGAAGTACAGGACGTAAGGAAGAAGCACTACAGTTTGGACTATCCGTTCTCCACCTTAGAATTCGTTTTTTTTTAATCTTGCTTACAAAATCCTAATGCAGAAATGGCATCAGCTGCGAAAACCAGAGGAAAATAAAATTGTTAAAGAGAACAAATGGGATTCATTGTAAACGTGCCTAAAGAAGGATTTGGAGCTACTAATGATGGAAATGCGTCACGAAGGATTTTGTCAAATCCAGATACATCTTCACTAATTATTGGCATTAATTTGGAACTTATTAAATGAGTTAGAGCAATCCTAAAAGTAACTTCAACTGGAATCAGCATAAATGCAGATAAATTTGCAAGCCTGTGCTCAAACAATAGTATAATTGTATGTTGAAATGTATGCATTTTACCGATTGGCGAGTTTGAGACGAAGCGAGAAGAGGTGACTGGGGCCATAAATAAAAACTTTTGACAATAGTTCAAGAGAACACTGTAATAGAACCGAAGTACAGAAGGTACAAACTTTCTGATGTATTTGTCTAGGTGCACCGGGCACACACAGGTCAAGCGGTAGCCAACAATTACTATAGTATAGTACCGTCTATCTTCGATAAACCTAGAAAGTTATAGGATAGATGGCGCCGGCTACAACGCACCATCAGTTTGAATTACACTGGGCTTGTTTTAAGTCCCAAATACCGTTCTTTCATCTGCTGACCCTATAGCCATACTGACGAGCCGTAATACGGCGAAACACGTCTATGGATATATCGGCAGATGAAAAAGAATGGAACTACAGAAGGTACAAACTTTCTGATGTATTTAAACTATAAAATGCTGCCCACTAAAACATTTGTACGTTAAGATCCTTTACACAAATAGTGCACTGTGTAAAAATCGACCTCTCCTATTGGTCGATCCATCTCGTATTACAATATGTCCTCGTGATGCAATCGATTTCTGTCAAGAGCTCTCGTGGTGTAGAGGTTTAGACAACTGGGTCTCACCTGGACGACCCGGGTTCAAACCCCGTTGCTTTATTATTATTATTTTTTTAGATTATGTTTCTAGACAGTTTTTCCTTGATTTTGGGTATGTCTTGGGTTAGCACCTGGTTAGTTTCCTTTTCTTGAGCCCCCGTAGCGAGTGATGCGAACGGAGAGCCATGCGTCTCGACCAATAGGAAAGGCCGATTTTTATATAGTGCACTATTTATGCACTCAAACTAGAAACATCAGCTTTGGGTTTTAAAATGAATAAGGAACGAATTACGCTTGCAGTTTGTAGCAAAGCATCCGGGACACACAAGTTGCACACTTTTTATTATTGACAATTCTGCAAATCCCAGAGCTTTTAAAAATATTAATAGAGATGCACTCCAACGTGAAGCAGAGTTTTTCATGCTTTCCCTGCCTTGTCGCTTCTCATAAAACAACCCGGAAAACTAGAAACAAAGCTCAAACAAACCTGGCGAACAACCCACGTAGCCAAATTAAAGGGATATATCCCAGAGAATTCTAATTGGACATCATTGCCGCTTACCTTTTATGAATTGTGGCCGACATTAGCCCGCGGCCTAGGATGTTTAGTCCGCGAGTGAGTGAGAGCATGATACAGTGCGCACAAAAACTCGCTATACAGACACCTAATACACTTTGCACTAGGTTATAGGTATAAAAATAATGTAATGTTGAAAATAAATGTTTATCTATCTATCTAGAGATGCACGGGGTTCTATCTGTCTCATAAGGTGGCCTGGATGGATCTAGAGTTATATATCTCAATTTGCACCTCAAGTACAAAAACATTACAAAAATAAGAATCTCCCATCGAAGAACATGTTTTTCCCTCCATTAGTGACGTCTTTTTTGCAGCCGATGGATCAGGGGACCATTGAATGCTTGAAGAGGAGGTACAGAGAGAAAATGGTGTCATCTTTTTTACACGACGACAGGAAAAGTCTTCTTGAATCTATTAAAGCCATTAAGATCAAATATGTTGTTACTATTGCAGCTCAAGCATTAGAAGACATTGCAATATTAACTCTCTCTCTAAATCATGGAAACTATTATGGCCGAAAACAGATGTAGAATAAGCAAGACTAGAAGAGAATACAGATGGAGATTTGCTACAAGTTGTGAACCCACTCCCAGGTTGCGAAAATAAAGAAGTTGTTTTAGTTCAAGAGTGGATGCAATTTATTGACCTAATAGAAAGTGAATTCTTAGATGACGACGAAATCGTTCAGTTTGTAATGATAAAGAGGTGACAGCCACCGAAGGAGATCCTGAAGAAAATCAGTATGATATGCCGGTTTCTAGAATATCACACTCTGAAGCGAAGGAAGCTCTATATGTTACATTGAACAGCCACCTTGTTCTAGTTCAGCTGATATAATGTTCGTTAAAAAATGGAGAGAATATGCCTCCCGAAATAGATCCACTGCAATGACACAAAAAAGAATTACTGACTTTTTTAAGGCTTAAAAGTACAAAGTACATATAAATATTTTCTTACATACATTCATTTTGTATTTTGAAATAAATATTTTGTTTTAAATTTCGTACATATCTCTAAATACATAAACACTTACATATTAGATATATAAATTATTCATATTATGTATCTATACCTATAAAATATGGAGAGACCCTTGCTTTTATATACATATTTAAAATCAACATATACTCGCCGGCTAATTTGCCGATCTTAATAATTGGTAGTACCTCTCGTAGCAACACCAGCCAATTACTGAGAGTATAGTGAACTTTTTAGTTACATAAAATTTTTAGTTTTGAAAATTATTTCATTGAATAATGTTTTCTAAACAAGATAAAAGAAGTACGGATCATATTGAGAACGTACGAGGAAATTTTAGTGGACACGATCCCTCTCGACTTGTGAATATTTTGGAATAAATGTCTTCTCAAATATCTCCTTCAAACAAATTGGCCAATCATAGCGTGTACTTTAATGATTGAAAAGTATTAATGAAACTTGTTTTAAAACATATATACAATAATAAGTAAGTAGTCCTTTCTCTTTCATTCCTATTTTCCTAACAGCTGCATATGTCGTCTAATACGTCCAAACTTAATTGGCTTTCTTGGACTGAAAAAATAGCCTTATAGCATTGCGGATAATCCTCTCAGATAAGTCTCTAGAGGGATTAGTTTCAAATTAGGATCGGGTTTAATTTGGGGCCTGCACTCAACCAAATGGATCACAGCTCGTCGAAATTTGCCTTGTTTGCATATTAACTATTTTTTGATGAAGGACGTGGATGGGAAAACATTTTCTGGCTTTAAGGGAATAATTACTTGATTAATTATGGTAATGGGGGTAATTGGATTTAGTGTAAAATTACTCTCCTTTAAGCAGTTTAAATAGAAGATAATACGCGATTTTTTTCTCAGTTTACACTACTTTCGGACCCTTGTAAAAAAGAATCGCTAAACTGCATTTTACAATTAACATTCTTAAGGGTTGAGCCCACAAATCTTATTTAATTTGTCGAACTAAACTGCTGGACATAAATGTTGCATCAAGGAAATTTTTTATCAAAATTGAAAGACCAATATTTTATTTACGACATAAGATATCAAGATGCGGTTTTCGGTGCTCCTTTGCCTGATTCGAAGAGTATGTGCGGCTACTTGCGTGGCTGCATACGTAAGGATAATATATACAATGTGCGAAATGAAATCATTGCATTAGTGCAAAATTTTGTCAGCTACGAGAATTAGCAAAACAAATTTATATTTCCCTGTCTCCTTGCCAAAGTAATTTCTGACAAAATAAGAAAAACATGATTTCTGGCAAATTTTGATTTCTTCATTTGTTTTTAATATATGTTTTTTTTTAATATTATACAGGGTGATAATTTGAAAACTTTCAATACCTATGTTTTCTACATTAAAGAAGATATCAAAAAACTAAAGAATATCATTTCTATCAAAAAACGCGAGTAAATAAAAATTAGTTTTTTAACCCTGGAGAACCCGCTTACTGAAGCGTCATGCGGGAACTACTGGTGTTAATGCAGAACACGTGTAATATAAGTACACAAAAATGCGTTTACAAAAATATGTATGTTTTATATATTTTTAATGAAAACAGAACCAAACTGAAAATTTCTATGAACAAGTATAATTTATGACAAAAGAAAAAATATCAGTAGATGCAGTGTTCTTAGGCAAGGTACCTATAATTAAACCTATACTAAAAACTAAACCTGTACTGAAATCAATGAAATTATTCTACCTAACCAAAACCAAAATATCATAAATTCACAAGTTCTATGAACATAACGATATTTCACGACCAAAAGAAAAACAAAAAAGAATAAGTAAAATCCCAATAGTCAGTAATCAAACCCAAACTAAAAATGATTCAGAAAAATAGCCTAGTTTTGAGATAATGAAATCGTTAAGCTTTTAAAAAAATTATAAATAAGGTGTCGATAATTTCGGTCAAGTCTCTAAGATAATAGAAGAAGATTTTGGTCATAAGGCTTGAAAAAAAACCAAATGTGTAGGTGAAGATCGATTTTTACTCAACGTATGGATTCAAATACATCGACAAAGTCTTCAAATGTATACCAAAAATATTGATGCATCCAATTTTCCACGGCGTAAGTCAAGGTTGAAAAGATAATTACAACGTACTGCATATATTTCAATAATCTGGCGGAATGTACATAAAAGGGGGCGAACTCAAAAGTCTGCAGTGGAGAATGGTTGGCTGGAAATCGATGGACGATATGATTTTGCTTACTACGAAGAAAGTCAATTGCCTGATTTCGTCAGTGGTGTTTAAATTCAACCGAAAGTAACCTGAGATAATTAGGAACGGTCAACGTTTAATTATAATCAAATTTTTACTAGTTTCTGTAGCACATCACTAAATGTCGCTTTTTGGTTTATGTACAGATGTTCTAAAACGGAGTTTTATCCACAATACCGAAACAGAATTATTGCACTCGACGCGCGTTTCGCCAACCATGTTAGCATCATCAGGAGATGATTAAAACTAGAGTTTTAATCATCTCCTGATGATGCTAACATCGTTAGCGAAACGCGCGTCGAGTGCAATAATTCGGTTTCGGGTTTCGGTATTGTGGATAAAACTCCGTTTTAGGGCATGTTGCCGAAGGTTCCAAACCCCAACATAGTATGTACAGATGCTCAATCTTCCAGAACAGATAACGCGGAGGAAAATCAGATAAAATTGATGGAACATTCGACGATTCGGTTAATGATAAGGGAAAATGTACACCTTTTCCTACACCTGATATAGGGTTCTTTCCAACTTGAAAATTGTATTAAAAAATATACTTTTTTAAAGTGCTTATAAATTAAACATAAGGTTAACCCATTCCTTAACTTTACCACACCGTTTTTTTACCAAAAAAAAAGATAAACATTGTAACAGGCTACGATTACATATTATACTATCACCTGGTTTCCGGACGAAATGGCGAAGGATCATGTTAAAAATTGATCTATTTCTGGAGGGAAAATAATCAAACATCATATTATTTAATAAAATAGACTACAAAAATTAGATAATCACCACAATAGGACTAGTATCGGAAAAGCATGGAACCCAATCCATTAAACTAGGTATTCTAAAGCAAATATTTCATATTTATGTCTTTACAATATATCAAATGTACATGCCTTCTTTTGAACGAATTAACTTCACACACACGATATATTGTTGCAGCTGGAACCACAAAGCTTCGTTGTATATTGGTATTTTCCCCTTGGTTTTGTCCTATTATGCTGTCTTTCTAAATGGAGAAAGAAACCCTTCTTCTAATCATTTGGCTTGTTTTCACTATTTCAGTTCGATAATATACCTTGATGGCCATCCACTGTTTTCGACCTTGCTAATTATGGTTTTTAATTGCTGATTCGAGGTATTTTGGAATCAAGAATATATTTTCGCCTTTCTTGAAGAGTTGTGTCTAAAATAAAACAATAGTGATAGATTGTTTACAGATTAGCCGAGTAATTGGAGCTTGGAGTATTATGCATGCCGAGTTATATTTTAAGGTTATTTAGGGATATCTAGCACTGTAATTATGACTTACTTTTTTGTACACTTGATGGTCATTCTGTGGTAATTTTCTCGTTGATTTATACCTGATAATATATTGTTTTGCTCAGGTGATTACGGAATATTTTCCACTTTGGAAATGAAACATTGACGTTTGTTAGAAGTATGTCATGTCGCTCCGGTTTTAAACCATAGACTACACGACCGGTGGAAATCACATCGGATCCCTCTGTCGATATCGACTCGAGAACCACTCTACTTCGCGTTGCATTTATTGCAGGATTTCGCTATCATAAGCTTGAATTTGCTGATTATATTGGATGGTATCAATGTTTAGCCCTCTAGGCTTGCATATTGACGCAGTATTATACGAACTCTCCATTATTAAAGTTCGATAATATTTCAGCTCGGAGTAGATTCTAGCGACGCAAAGGAAATTCGTCTATGTTTCACATAGTCTGTGGGGGATAATTTTGGCGGTATAAGTGACAGCTTTCTGGACAAGCGCGTGGTCTTCACGGTCGACACGGTTGCCAAGTTAATGTCTTGTTTGGCATAATGCTATTAGTGGCGCGTGTTGATTGTAATTTTTTACTGCCGCATAACGCGTGGGTTATATATTCCCACCAAGCATTTAAAAGTAGATTCTAACTGATTTAAATCATTTCGATAATGAGGCGCTTTAGCGCTTGATTTGGCGAATCCGGAAGTATGACATCATAACTTTCTAGTACTTTGTTACAAATAGGGACGCTATTGGCAACATAGTATGTTGAGCCGACGCGATGTTAATTCTGCTAGCCTCGTCATTTTCGGAGCAAGCCAACTTAGTCTTTATGTGATCTTGAAGGAACCAGTAGGTTTCAGTGCCGAGCTCTCGAAATTGGGAATTTTCGCTGAGATACTGATATTTAGTGTGAAATATACAGTGCCCTAGTTAGGGGATTATTCAACGAAGCCCTTGAGCAGGATTGTGGTCGTCGATGGTTTCTCGTCTGATGGATGATTGTAGATGAAGGAAAATTTGTAGATTCGACCACCTGCACCCACGTTTGGGAATTTGACTTTCGAGAGCTGCCACACACTTGAACCCCGTTTAACATCTAAAGGTATGTTGTTTGAGTAAATTTGATACAGATATTGTTTTGATCTTTTATTTGTTGAGGTTCCGTACCTGTTTCCTTCATATTTTGGCTTGATCACCGTGCTAATTTGCCCTATTCGTTTCAGGGGTTTTTCCTGTTGCTGTTTTCTGTTTCTGGTTTTGGATCTTTGGATTTCTATCTGTGGATTGTTATTTTGGGATCACTGGTTATGGGCCTTCCATTGTCCTCTTACGATCCGGTTTCCTACCTGGGTTTCCAGACTGCATACTGAGACTCCTCCGACAACACGTGGTTTCGGAGTAACCATCAATTGACTGCGTGTCTCGCTGTCTGATCCAAGCCTCAACGCATACGGAGTGTGTCTTCTCAACCTTGACGCTCCAGTGATTCGACGAACACCTAGATCCTGGATGAACTCACTGTTGGCTTGATAACGTATCAGATAAGTCTTAATTTAGGATATTATCTAGAGTATTTTGGGACTTTTATTTTATTTCATTTTATTATTGTGTTTATTTGATTGGTGATTTAGGGCGACTTAAACTAAAGTTTCGGATGAGTTGGCTTAATGAAAGTATTAATGGTTTGACTTGATTTAAAAGATAGCTACTCTCAAATTATTTGGGAGTAACGAATTATTCTCAATAGTGAGCATAGGTATACTGGATTATCCAGCTAATCCGGATAGTTTTGGCGTGTTATTAATTCATTTCAGCGTAGTCTTGATCGCGTGTTTTACTTATTTTCAGCGTCGTATAATATAAATAATTTTGAAACTGTTCGCATATAAGCATAGCGTATCGACGCGTAGTCATATAGGTTTACCTCTGGTACCGATACTATTTGATAGGTGAATATTATACTTACATGAATCTAGTACATTTGAACTAGACGTTAACTTCTCGCTTATTGATTAGAGTTATTTAGAGTGTAGAAGTAGAAGAAGTTATCATATTTTTGTACCGCATAGGTTGATAACACCAATCAAGGGCATGTAAACGACACGTGATCACGTATTCGTATTTATAGGGCGCCGTAGATATAACATAAAGTACCATTTAACATTAAACCGTTACTTTTAATATTCCATATTTAGCATACATTTATATATTAATTGTCATAGCTACATATACAGGAAATTCTTGTAGCAATTATTTTTCTTATTTAATTCAAAAGTATAGTCACCAATACGGAATATACACTTGTTATTTTTGTATAATTGGGGTGATATTTCTTTTTGTTTCCCCTTCCAAGTTTTTCAATAGGTTACAGCGGGGAGGAGAGCAATTCGTGGTTATTGGTCGAATCTCACTGAAGATCCATCATCAAAGCATGGCGATAAGTAACCGCGTGGCGCTCAGGCATTATAACTCACCACGACCCTTCTCCACTGTCTAAAAGCTGGGGGCCGCCATTGTTCCTGCACTAAAGGCTGTACCACCGATTGTGAACTTGGAGATTATTGTGAAGTTGGAGATTATTGTAAACTTGTACATTTATGTAAATTCGGTTTGTATTTGTTTGGGAACTGAGCGTTACAACATAGAACTGCGAGAAATTCATTTTACTCACGCCAGCACAGTCAGCATGTGCCCACATCAAGCAAGAGCAGCACCAAAGTCTGGATCTTTTGAACTGCTCTAAATACATGAGCAATCATCATCTTCTTCAGAGTCAGACTATATTAAAGGCAACTTCTTAGCTACCGTTCTCCGTTTTATATGAAGTAGTATTTATTGGTCTGCTCTTTTCTTTTGCTTCCTCCAAGTTTGGAGTAGCATTTAAAATATCCGATCCTTTGCGTTTTCTGGATTTTCCTTTCCCTTCTCCTGAAACAGATAACCCAACTGGCACTGGACTCAATTCTGTCAAATTAACACTCAATGAGCTTTCATATGATTTATTTTCTGAAGGGTAAATATTTTCTTTGCTTGCTCCAGGCTGTGGTTCATCAATAATAGAAATATTTCCTGAAGATTTTTGTACGGAAATATCTTCTTGTTTCAGGCTGTGGTTCAGCAGTGACTGAAATATTTGTTTTTTTCTGATACCTGAAACATATAATCTGGATGAATGTCGGCGTTCATTGGGCATATCCCAGTTTTCGCGAAACTGTGAATTGCATTTTGTGCAGTGGCTGATTTTCCATATGATTCATTAAATAATGCGCCTACTTGAAATTGCGTAATGACTCTACCGACACTTGCTTATTTCTTGGTCATAATAAACCTTTAATAAGCTAAAAAAAAGGATACGTCTAGTGGCTGCATTCTGTGTGTGCAGTGTGGAGAAAGTACAATTCCCTCATCTTTGGCGTAAATAAGGGCATCCAGTTATTTGTGGCTTGAATACCCATCCTCAATTAAAAGAACCATTTCATCTAGTAAAGCCTTCGCATATTTCTGGAAGTTTTTCAACCACTGTAGGAATATTGGCCCGGTCATCCATCCAGATTCTTGAGGTATGCCTAGCGTCTATGACCAATTAATTCCTTTTTCATGTTTTTTCTTGCGAAAATTAATGCTGGTAGAACAAAATTACCGTTGCTACTCCTACAACAAATCACAATTGCTCTTTACTTAAAATCACAGTTACGCGATTTCCTCTCTTGGCACTCGTAACTGCACCAATTTGCTCTCGGCCTCCTGTGGTAAATATTTTCTGAGTGCGTTGCGCAGTAGTCAGCCCCGATTCGTCTGTGTTATAAATTCTCATTTGGCTTATATTTTCATTTTTAACGTATCTTCCAGAAAGGTAAAATATTTAGTAACATGAGGCGTGTTAAATGCTTGAGCCCTCGCTGCCGATGTAGCTTCCGGTTTACGCAAAGATATGCCCGGATTTCTTCGTCTGAACTCTCGCAGCCAATCCGTTCCTGCTGTTTTCTTCTTCTTTGCTAAAGAAGTATTGAAACCCATTTCTAACCGATAACTGGTAGGCTAATTCTAAAACTTCTTTTCTTGTGAGCCCGAAAAACCATGACTAGTAATTTGAAATATGCAAATAATTGCCGTTCTACCTCAGTAGGAAACGTAGGCCTAAATCTGCCAAGCTGCCTTTTTCCAGTCTTAACCAATTTATTTTTCTTTAACTCATGCCTCATCAAAGTTGCTTGCGGAACACCATAAAGTTTCGACGCTCTGAGCCATCTCATGTTGTCATTGGTAACTGATTCTACGGCCTTCACCATCGACGTAAGACTCCATGATTACCTGTTAGTCTTTCTAATATAGGATCGAGGCATTATAACATCTGTAACAAAAATAAAGGTCTTGATTAATATTTTTATGATGGTCGGGAAAAATGACATACTGTCATTTTCCCTCCTACCACGCATGTCATTTCACCCTACTAGAACAAATTGAGATGTAAGGCTAGTTCGCGTCAATAGTAGAATACTACACGTGCACCCTGGGTAATGCTAAATGAACTAGCACAGCGAGTGACTGCCGATATAAGCAGTCTCTCTTTTGCTGACCAACAGCTTCGGGTGGATGAGCCAGTAAGAGCAAGGGCAACTTCTTGTCCTAGGCATGAGAAATCGTACCTAAAGGCGGAGGAACCAGAAAATGGTCAACGGCAAGGAGATGCAGAAGGCAACGGAAAACCACTGCATTAAAGATCCCAATGGATTTTCTCTGGTACAATCAACATGACTAAAATGCTCGATAGTAAATTAAATTCCGGAGTTATTCCTCCACTTGGATCTCCGGGGAGGAAGGTCTTGGATATTGAAGCCAAGCTTATAAAAGTAACAATTCCAATAAGAGCAAAAATGGAAAGCAAAAACGAGATTGCCGACTTAAAATGAAGATTGCCACCTGGAATGTCAGGAGTATGTATATGTCTGGTAAAATACATAATGCAATTAAAGAAATGAAAAGACTGCAGATAGATAGGCTGGGAATTAGCGAAATGAGTTGGCCGGGTAGTGGAGAATGTGAAATCGATGAGTACAAAGTTTACCATGCTGGAAATGATGACGCAAAAAATTATAATGGAGGAGCTACAAAGAACTTAGCTAAATCGCTTACAAATGTAATACCAATATCCGATAGAATAATTTTAATGGAATTGGCCTCTCATCCATTCAACACCAATATTATACAGGTATATACACCAACTTCAAATAGCAGCGAGGATGATACGAGAAAATTTTACAACGATCTTACGGATGCTGTACGGCTTGTAAAAGTATCTTAAAATACAATAACTTTATGCGATTTTAATGCTATAGTTGGGAAAGGACGATGTCAAAATATTATGGGGGACTATGGTTTAGGTGCAAGGAATGATAGAGGTGACCGACTAATTCAATTTTGTCTAGAACATGATTTTGTTATATCAAACACTCATTTCAAATTACCTCCCAGAAGAATCTACACATGGAAATCGCCTATGAACACAGGCAATAGGATTGTGAGAAATCAAATTGATTTTATCTTTGTAAAACAACGCTTTAAAAACAGTGTAATATCTGTTAAAACGTAACCAGGCGCAGATATAGGGTTTGATCACCATCTGGTAGTTGATGAAACTTGCAATCGATTAAAGATAATAATTAGGAAGAAAGGACAAAACAAGATCAATCGATCAGACGAAAATAGTTTAAATATAGTGTGTGAACAACTTAATAACTGCCCGAAGAATCAAAATAATGGGGATGCCGATGCTGAAAGCCAGTGGATTGCAATGAGCTCTGGAATAAAGGATATATGTATTCAAAATCTTGGGCATACTACCAAACAAAAAATAAAAGAAACAGTGGATGACGGACGAGATTATGGAACTAATGTAGAAACATAGATTTGTAAAGAAGAACAAAAGTTTATACAAGCATATCCAAAATGTAATAAGGCAAAAAATCCATTAAGCAAAAACACAACATTTAACAAATCAGTGCATGGAAATTGAGGAACTTGAAGCAAAATACGACTCCTTCAACATGTATAGAAAAGTCAAAGAAGCGGCAAGCACAGTTAATGCAAAAAAGATTAGCCTATTACATAACGAACAGGGAAAAGTCATACCGACACTTGAAGAAAAGCTACAGGAGTAGACAACATACATCTCCAATTTGTTTGATGATAATCGAATGACAGCGCCCCCGTCCTAACAACTTATGAAGGTCCCAGAGTAACATGTAACGAGGTGAATATGCTGTCAAATACTCAAAAAATCGTAAAGCAGTTGGTCTTGATGGAATTCTGTGTGAAATATTTAAACTTATTGATGACAGCAAGGCTCTAGAAATACTAATGGGCTTTTTCAATTGAATTTACATCAGTGGGAAAATTGTCAATGAGTGGCTTTGTTCGATTTTTGTCACCGTGCCCAAGAAGACAACTACTAAAACATGTAGCGAATATAGAACTATTAGCTTAATACGTCATTTATTAAAAATATTTCTAAAAGTAATTCATGGTCGAGTTTACCCTAGGTGTGAGGAGTACTTGAGTGAATCTCAACTCGGGTTTCGCAGTGGTTTCGGTACAAGGGAAGCTATGTTTGGTATAAATATTCTTGCTCAGAGAAGTCGGGATATGTCAATAATTGATCTAGATGCCTGCTTTATAGATTTTGAAAAGGCTTTTGATCGTGTCCGATATAACATACTAATAGATACTCTCCCTGGGAGAGATATTCGTGTTATCTATAATCTATACTGGAATCAAACATCTGTTGTAAGCATTGAAGGAGTTGATTCAACTTCAATCGATATCAAAAGAGGAGTAAGGCAGGGTTGCATCTTGTCTCCTCTACTTTTTAAGTAAACATTAGAGAGAATTTTTAGAGAAGCACTTTCGGAAATATCAGCGGGCATTATTATCAATGGTGAGGTCATTAACAATTTACGGTACGCAGATGACACGGTACTCTTAGCGTCCAGTCAGGAGGATCTGCAGGACATCCTTTACAGAGTTATTTGAGAATGTGCCACGGCTTGTCTTGACTTAAACATCAAAATGACGAAAGTTTTAGTGATCAGCAAACAACCTAATGTCGTAACTAACATTACAGTAGAGGCAAAACGCTAGAGCAAGTTGATTAAATAAAATATCTTGGCAGTATTCTGACAAGTAACGCTGACAGCCAATCTGAAATAAGGTCGCGAACTGAACAGGCTCTTACCGTTTTTAGGAAGATCTTATCTGCAGAGATTTGAGGTTGTCCCTAAGAATCCCTCTTCTGAGACGCTATGTGTTCTCTACCCTCCTATACGATGTAGAAGCCGGGACACTTAACAACAAAGACATGAAACGTTTTGCAGTTTTTGAGATGTGGGTCTACAGGCGAATACTAAAAGTAGCGTGGACAGAAAACGTTCGCAATTCCGAAATATTCGCGAGATTAGAGAAGAACACCGAGATTATTGTCACCGTTAAGAAAAGGAAGTTGGAATATTTTGGGAATGTGATAAGAGGCAAAAAAATATCGTTTGCTACAAAACATAATGCAAGGCAAGATAGCAGGTAGATGAGGTTCAGGTCGAAGAAAGACATCCTGGATGAACGATCACCGAGACGCGTATGACGTGAATTCCAGCACGCTGTTTAGACTGGCATTTGACAAGATAAGAATATGCTAAATGAAAACTAGCGTAACAAAGCGCTTTCGGACGGAGACATGATCAGTGTTACCTGGAAAGTGACTAAGAACCACCTATTAGTGGAAAATAGTAAATGCTGTATGATCTTGGGTTAATAAATGAAAAATCGCAAATGGAATTGTTATGTAAACTGTGGCAAGAATAAATGAATTTTGAATTTTTGAATTCTGAATTTATTAGGATATAAAAGATGTTAACTAAAACTGTAAATTAAGAATGATGATTTTTCCTGCTGTGATTTTTTTTCTTATGTTCTTAAGCGAAATGAAAAGAAAATGGTGGAAGTTTTTTCACTCGCTTGTCAGTGGAATAAAAAAACATATCCACGAAGAGGCACAAACTACATAAAACGATAACGGTCACATCAAAATTTAAATTACAAGTTACATTTTTTGAAAAGGTTCAAATGGTCTGAAACAAACAAGGCTTATTGTAAAAATAGAAATAAATTACAAGCTTTTTTAAATAATACAAAGGATAAAATATACACTCTCTCAAAAAGTGGAATTTATAAACTGTCTTGCAATTCTTGCGATAGAACATACATAGGTAGAACATGTAGACCTATCAGAGTTCGCATTAGTGAACACTTAAATACACGGGCGGCTGGTACATAAGAACTACACAGCTGGAGAACCACCAAAGTTTTCAAAGAGATACTTGACTAATTGCTTATCCTTACACTAAGTAATTAATGATTCCTTAAAATAATGCTATCAAATTAAAACACTCCATTTTCGGCCGGGAATTATTATAGGCCATCGCAGCTCAAGCATACACTGCCAATCCAAGACGGACTACAGTTGATCTGTAAATTTAATATAATTTCCTCGCGACGATATTTGAATACCCTTATCTGAACTGCTATTAATCGTGCTCAGCGGTTTTTCTCAACCTAAAGAGTGATACACTTGATTAGAGTCTGGGTGCACCGGAATGGATTTCAACCTTTATTAGAATATTGCGATATTCAGCGCAAGGGCATGCGTAATGCGTATATAGCTTTTGGCACGCAAGTCTTCTTATTTTTAGCCAATTGCTTCCAGAGCCTGGTGGTCTAGTGGTTAGACGGCTGCGCTTGTGGATTTTGTGATATGACGGCGTAAGCTCGATTCCCGTCAGATGCTTTTAATTTTTTTAAGGTTATTCCTTTTTTCAATTTGAGTTAATTTGGGTTAGAATTGGGTTAGGTTTGTTTGATTTTGATAATGTGGAACTCTGTTTCATGCGTGGACACATGTTTTTACTTTTTTTTAGTTATGTTTATTCCTTTTTTAAATTTGGGTTAATTTGGGTTAGAATTGGGTTAGTTTTGATTAGTTTTGTTTGCTTGTAATAATGTGGAACACTGTTTCATGCATAAAGCGAAATGATAGTCAATGTTTCATAGGAATCATATGATATAAATGCGTGAAGAGACGGAATATCCCAATATGTCAATGGAGGTTGAAATTCATTCCGGTGTACCCAGACTCTTGTTACACTTGTCAATTCATTCAAATGAGCTATTTAATTTTAATAGGGAAAATTCGGCAGTTATTTAGCTGCGTTCCTGACAGTCCTTACACATATAAGTGCACGAATTTTATATAGTTATTTAGAAAAGGCAATTATTCATTATTTGATTTGTCCTGTTTGTAGTAGTTGTGACGTTTTTGTTTGTTGTTATTGTTAGTTGGTTCCTGTGTTGTATAGACTGTAGATTTTGATAAAATGGGCCGTTTAACTGCGCTAGAAATGCCTTCCATTGAAAAAGAGTTGATAATTAAAAATAAGGATTTTAATCAAAAAGTTATTGATAAGCTTGTTTTAAGGAAGAATCATAGGATCGACCTGATATTAAAAAATAAGGTTCCAATAATAATAATTTTATTTATACAATTCATTTCATATCCTAATCTCATATGTTAGTATTAGTTCAAAAGGAAATACGGTTTATTAGAAAGGCAATGCGCCCTAAAAAATTACACACTATTTATTTTGGTAAATTATATTTATCGCAGAAATTCTGCAGTCAGAAGTCAAAGAAGGTATCTCGAGTGTCGCCCCATTTGTCCGCGTTGGGCCTTCGGCGGCTTGCTTTTAAGCAGAACACCTGTCATATTTTCCCACGAGCTGCCACTGCTTAAATAGGAACAACTCTGCTTTTGGTGAACATTTGCGTAATCATAACCACAGTTTCAGCCCTCACTCTAACGCTTCCTTCATAACGTCTCATTAAAAAACTTGAATAGGCTGGATTTTCTGGAAGATATCGAGGTCAACAGCGAGCTGCTTAAAAACAACCATTGCCTCAATACTCAAATCAATCTTAAGAGATCTTACATACCGTTGCACAGGCGAATTGATTGAAGTTGCTCTGTCTACATATTTTAAACAGATTTTACTTTTACCTTCCTTCAAAAAAGAAGACGTTTTTTTAACATTTATATAATAAGGGAATTTAATTTATTTTTACCGAGTTGAGGTAGCTCAGGCTAATCTCTTCTCCTAATTAGCTAAGCTCTTCCTTTTCTTTCTTTTTTCAATTCTTTAAGTAGAGTTAGCCCAGGCTAATCTCTTCTCTTAATTAGTTAAGCTCTTTCTGGTTCTTCCTCTTTCAATTCTTCGAGTTGAGTTAGCCCAGGCTAATCTATCTTTTCTCTTAAGTAGTTCATTAGCAACCCACTTAATTAAGTATTTTTTTCACTTCCCAAAAATTTTCTACATCTACTTGATCAACCAATTTGAAACATTTTCAAATAAGTCTTGTTTGTTTCAGACCATTTTACATTGATCATATCAATTTGTTAGGTCTCGTCTGGCATTGTGGCAGTTTTTCTATAATTTAAGTATAATTTATATAATTAGGTACTTCAACACTTTTATTCATCTCTCACACATGACTTGTTATTTAAAATTTTTTAAATTACCGCCATTTCTTGACGTAGTGCTTTCTGCGTCGGCGGTCGTCGGTTTACTTGTCAAACTTGTCAACGGAGACATGTTTGTCGTTCCATCAAAATATGGTACCCACGTCGGTCTGTTCTTTGTTTATTGTTAAATTATGTGAACCTTTTCAAAAAATGTAACTTGGAATTTAAATTTTGATGTGACCGTTATCGTTTGATGTAGTTTGTGCCTCTTCGTGGATATGTCTCTTTGTTCCACTGACAAGTGAGTGAAAAAACCCACCATTTTCTTTTCATTTCGCTTAATAACATAAAAAAAATCACACACACACACACAAAATCTTCATTCTTAATTTACAGTTTTAATTAACATCTTTTATATTCCAATAAATTCAGAATTCAAAAATTCAAATTTAAAATTCAAAATTCAATTTTATTCTTGAACAGTTTATATAACAATTCCATTTGCAATTTTTCATTTATTAACCCAAGATCATACAGCATTTACTGTTTTCCACTAATGGGTGGTTCTTTTACTCACTTTCCAGGTAACACCGATGATGGCTCCGGCCGAAAGCGCTCTGTTACGCTAGTTTAGAGGTCCTTATGGATTAAAAATGTTATGCATGGAATACAAAGAGTGTTAGTATATTTCGTACATGCGCACAGCCTTCGCTCTTCATTTAAGATAAGAATTGCAATGATGGTCACCAGCGTTCTGAAAGGACATTGTACTTGAGAAGAAGAAGAACAACAACAACAGTTTTTTATAGTTTATTTTTTGATATGTAATTTTTTTTGAAACCTGATATGTATAATTATAAAAAGCACAATTGATATTAAAATTACTAACTTACCAAATACTTTTATTTTTTTAGCATCGATTAAAAATCTTCAGCATAAATATTTTTACGCACGGAAAACACACAAAATACGGTATGCTCCTTATACGATTGCCAACCAATAACGTCTAGCCGCTGACGGTAACTGACTATCCATTGCAAATTTTATAGCGCGACTGTAATTTAAATGTGCATAATTTTCGATGCGGCGAAACGAATCCATATCTCTATGTTCCAGCAAAAATTCTAAAACGCCTCGGTGGCGTAGTTAGCAGAGTGCTTGCCTGTCATTTCGGCGCTGCGGGTTCGATTCCCGTCGGTCGCGACAGATGCTTTGTTTATTTATTGTTTATTATTAATTCACCTTTTTTTCTTAATTTTTGGTTAGTTTGGGTTAGCCTTAAGTTAGTTTTGGTTATCACTTGGTTAGTCCTTATTGATTGAGCCCCCGTAGCGAGCGGAGGGCCATGCAAAGCCATAATAATACCATGAATAGTCAGTTACCGTCAGCGGCTCATGAATGTTAAATGTTACAGACCAGTTCGCCTAAATCGTCTAATCGCCTGATCTCTAGACGCTTGTGTGTTTATATAATTGAAGATAAAACGTAACGGGGGTATTCTAGCTAACATTTATATTATAGTCGCCGGGATAGCCAGTTACCGGTAGCTGCTAGACGTTAGTTTGCCAACCGCGAACAATGGTAGAAGAGCTACTTACTACTTACTAGTATCGCCTGATTGGCACGTAGGCCATCTTTTCGATGTTGCCGTGCTTCCTACTTGTCTAATAACGATGGTATGTCATTTCACCCAACTATACCATTTTGTACACCTTTCCCCTAGTTGTGTAAAAAATAATGAAGATGAAGATGAATAATGAATGGCTTTTTTGGCATTTATTTCGTCAGAATTTTTTTGAACAGTTTTTGATGCATTTACTTTTTCTGTTTTGATTTATATAAAGATTTCTATATATTCTATATATATACTGTATTTTTGTATAAATTTTTTCTAATGCAATTAAAATAAATGGGAGAACTGATTAATCACCTGCGAACTCGCCATTACTAGGTGGGCGCTTTCTATTCAAAGTCCGATTGACTAACTGATGAAAACCTCTCTTTATTCAAACTAGTGAAAGAAAAGTTTAGTAAATCTTGTTGGACATACGGGGGCTTAGTGTACGCTGAGGTAGAGGGAGTTCGAAAATTAATAAAGTGTGAATCTGATATTGACAAAGTGCGCGAGTGAAATTTCTCAATGTATAGAAATTAGAAATGTATCTATTGGTTTTAGATTTGTTACCAAGATTGCAAAACTGTAAGTACCTACGTTATTTTCATTGTTTTTTCCATGTAGGCATTTGTTTGTTTTTGGCCGCTTAAATATTATGGCATGAACCCTGTGTAAGGGCTGCATTGTGAGTTTGAATAATGTTTGAACACCATTATATAATTATACATGCCCGCTATTGTTATTGGGTTTGGAAGGGGAAGGGAAGAAAAGAGAAAAGGATTAGCTCTTGATTAGTTTTTGTTATTTTTTAAATATCTAAAAATGTTTTCATTCTGTTCTTTTTTTTTTAATGTATGCACCATTAGGGGGGCCTGCTTTAATGCAGTTTTCTTTCTGGGTCTTGCTTTCTACTTTTCTATTTGATTTTACAAGGTTTTTACTTTAGTGTTGAAGATCTGAAAGGGCTAAATATAGGGCGTATCCAATAAATTTACAATTGTTTTGGCATAACATTTTTAGTTTGTATTTCTCTTTTCTTCTGTTTACATATTAAACTATATAGGTAATATATACATATATCGGATTTAGTACGGCGCGGCGGTTAATCAGCGATATGGGGACCAACCTTGCATTTTTGAGTAGAGCACTGAGATTTGGCACAGTGGTAGTGCATACCCATACTTCACTTTTAAGAAGTGGAACCAAGTTTGCAATCACGGGAGAGCAGCGGTATAACGGGTTGCATACCTGCCAGGCGCAAATTTCAGAACATCGCTAAACGAGCACACCTGACCCTTTCTATGGGTGAATGACACCACAAATAATACGGGAAGTATTCTGGAACATAACTAGCATCCGCGTGATGGCAGGTTGCCTACCCTCTAGGCGCAGAAACTAATAAATCCGCAGGCAAGTACATATAAATAAAACATAATAATCGATGTATTTATTATTATTTTAACGTAATTTCGTCTTAGTAGGAAATTCTTCCGCCGAGGAAACCGACGATTTATTCAATTTGAATAATCGTAAGTGCTCCTCTAAAAGCTCTAAGCAGGCTGTGATGACGTAAGTGCTCTTCTAAAAGCTCTAAGCAGGGTGAGACCAGTGCTTAAAGTTAGTGATTGAGGGACTTGAGCAAGGAACTGTGTCAATCCTTGAGCCAATTAAGCGAAATAAGCTACTGATTTTTAGCGATTCTCCAGTTCCAAAGGACAACAATAAGAGCAAAGAGCTAAATTAAAGCATTGAAAACTACAAATGATCCGTTCAGTAGATTGTACGTTGCAATCAGTAGAAAGCGCCGCCTAATTTCGACGAGTTCTTCAGCCACGAGAGCCACGTATTTTCACCAGCATTCTCAAGCACATATGGCAATATGAGGTCTACAGCTAAGTCAGAGGATTTGAGTAAATGTCTCGCTTGCTCGTCTAAATCTACAGCAGAATGTTCCAATGCCCAAGCCAAGATTTTGGATGGAGGAGCAATTATACACTTGATGAAGCCGGGTCTTTGTCTCATTTTTTCTGACTTTGTCAAAAAAGTTTCTTGGCATTCATTGAAAGGAGGGAATGTTCTACGGTTTCCCGATTGAATATAGTTTGGGATTTGTAAGTACTTTGAATTAGAAGCCTTTAATACATAGAAGATACGTTGTTTGAGTTTAACATAAGTATTTTTGATCAAACAGGTACCTTAAGAAAAACCTGAAGTCGCTGACTTGCCAGAAAAGAGGAATCGGGCCCCAGCTAGAGAGAGACACCAAAATACCAGCTAACTGGATGAGCTTCCTTCAAAATTCCGAAAACAGAACTGATCTGTATCGCATTCTGGCTAGGAGCATATCTACTTACACACCAAAAAATAAGTCCATTCTTGTGTCTACATCTGACAACTCCATAACGTCAAACCATGCGGATGTTAATATCACTAATCTTACTCCATATAACCATGAAGAAGCCGACTCTCACATGATTGTGCATGTGGCTCACATGCTAAAATATGGATACAGAAAAGTTCTGATTAGAACATCAGATATATATGTGGTTGTGTTAGCTATATCATGTTAGGCCAAACTACAAGAGGTTGAGGAGTTATGGATTCACTGAAAGACTGGAAAGCAACATAAATATCTACCTATTCACGAAATCTCATCGGCATTAGGTAATTATAACACTAAAATCATTTAACTAATTATTTATTTGCAGGGCCAGCATTGTCTACTGTACGTCCAGCATTCCATGTTCTCTCAGATTCTACAAGATTGAAAAGAATACAGTCTTGATTGTCTTAAAGCTGCACCCTGAAGTCACCTCTTTCCTAGAGATGCTGATGCAAGGAGAGGTAGAGGATGCAAAGCCTGGTATACATGGCTATGTACGATCTGTGAGTATCCATATCTACAGATACTAATAAACGTAGAACCTCAGCTTTACCACAATTTAGCTCTATTCTTTTTTAATGCTATTTACAGTGTTAAGCAGTAGAAAGCCTCACCAAATGCCGTCGGGTGCCCTTTGCTAAGGGAAAACCCCTAGACAGCATTCCTCCGACCGAAGATTTCCTAGATCTCCAAATTTTGAGGGCTTCTTACGAGGCGCAGAAGGCCAGACAAGGGGTCTTCCCAATCCTGAATGACTTGAACCTGCTATCACCGTCAATGTGTGGCTGGAAAGCCGGCCTGGAAGGATGGAAGTTGCTCTATAGAACTAACCGCACAAGAGGCTTGTAAAGAACCGCTTGTGTCATGTATTGGGAAATGCAACTGCGCTAAATCTAAAGTACTTTGCCATGAGTTTCGTAGCTGCTCGTGCCTTAAGAACTTTAATTAATGTCAAACAAGTGCCAAGGTCTGATATTTATGGCTCAAATTTGTGACGTAATAGAATTTGTATTATTACATTCTGTGATTACGTCTAGAACAATGAATAATGTCATCCATTAATAACGACATGGAATTAATGCTAAAGGCTTTAAATGATGTTGTTAAACTGTCTGTTTGCATTAAATACAGCTTTTCTTAATCTCATAATTTTCTGTCCATCTTACAACTGAGGTAACCTAAAGTTAACTGTTTTGAGATTAATATATTTATGAGCATACCAATTTAAAAACTTTTTCCCTTTTTAAAAAGAGTGTGTGGGTCCATTGGGAGCTGAGGTATTTATATTTTGTCTGTGGAAATGGAATGACTTACAAAAATCCCTAGCTTAACACTACAAAATCGATTTCAATAGTTTCTGCGCCTAGGGGGTAGGCAACCTGCCACCACGCGGCTGGCACATGGTCCCGTTACGTTCCAGAACACAATATTGGTGAGTGATAGTTGCCCATAGAAACGGCCGGGAGTGCTCGTTTAGTGATTTCCTCAAATTTGCCCCTGGCAGGTATACAATCCGCCATATCGCTGCTCTCCCGTGGTTGCAAACTTGGTTCCACTTCTTAAAAGTGAGGTATGGGTATATACTACCACTGTGCCAAATAGCAATGCTCTACTCAAAAATGCAAGGTTGGTTTGACTAACCGCCGTACTAATTACATAATTGTAAGTATCTATATGCTTTTGAGTTAAATTTAACCACACTGAATTTTACAATGTTTACTCTTATTCGTTTGTAAAAAACTTATTTATATTGCAATTTTTCTTTTATTCCAATTGCCTTAAGTGAGACATGGATCAGTGAGGTGGATCCTCGTAATGTGTTTAATATTCCTGGTTATAAGTTTTATAATAAGAATTGATTATTTTCTCGTGGGGGGTGGTGTGGAAGCTCATATTAAAACAGAATACGCTTGCTCAGAAATAAACCTGGATTTTGATATTTCGGAAGAAATTGATTCTTTATTTTTAAAAATTGTGTTTCAAAGGAAAAATATGCCGTGGGCGTTGTCTATAAGTCCCCTAAATTTAATATGAATCAGTTTATTGAATATTTGTAAGACGCTTTTTCTTTTGCTTGTGGCTCGTTTGATAACGTCGTTGGACTTGGGGATTATAATGTTAATTTTTTGCAAACACCAACCTTGGTCACTGAATGCCTAGAGTCATTTAACTTGTCACAAGTGTTAAAAGAACCGACTAGAATAACTCGGACAACCAGCAAACTGATCGATGCGGTTTTTGTCTCAAATAATGTATTGGTAAATAAATGTAGCACTTTAAATGTTGACTCTAAATGTCAAAATGGTTTTAGATTAAACTTTTCAACTGTTGATGCCTTAGCTAAGATTACAAATGATATTTGTAAAGCTTATGATAAAGGGTTGGTCAGTGTGCTTGTTTTGTTGGATTTCTCGAAAGCGTTTGACACTATAAATCATAATCTTTCATTAGCAAAGCTCAAATTTACAGGTTTTCAGCGTGAAGCTTACCGTTTGATAAAATTTTATCTTGACAAACGCAGTCAAAATGTAGCTGATAAACAAACGCAGTCTTCTTTTCTTGACATATATTCTGGTGTTCCGCAAGGCTCTGTATTAGGCCCGCTTTTATTTATCATATATACTACAGATATTCTGAATTCTGTTAACAATTGTGATTCCGAGGCTTTTGCTGCTGATGCCCAATTAAACTTTCAATTTAAACAAGAATATTTTAATCAGGCCAGTGTTATTGTTAATAATGAGCTATCTAGAATAAAAGAATTGTCACTTAAGCACAACTTGATACTCAATTCGTTAAAAACTAATGTTATGCTTTTTGGTAATTAACAAAAAATACGACAACTTCAGAATAATCTAACTTTGAAAATTGATAACACACCTTTAAAGATTGTTGAAAATGCAAGAAATTTTGGTTTAGTGTTAGATACAAAATTAAGATTCAGGGAGAACACGAACAGATTGATTCAAGTTTTCTTCTATAAACTAAAATTGTTGTATAATAGTAGATATTATCTAGATACTAAAATTCGAAAAGATTTATGTGAATTTGAATTAGTGTGATCTCATCTATGTTGGATTTCTTGACTCTACTTCTAAAAAACGGATTCAGAAAATACAAAACTCATGTTGCCGTTTACTTTTCAATTTGCGAAAGCGAGAACATACATCTCATATAATTAAGGAATTGGGTTGGTTGAATATGGACAATAGAAGAATCTTACATCTTAACAACTTCATTCATAAGCTTTTTACTACCCCCACACCTCTGAACTGTCAAAAAGATGTTTTATCCCTAGAGATAGAGTTCACAGTGTGAATACTCGGCAAAATTTCGAATTCACCATTCCGCATCATCGCACTGCTTTGTACCAAAGATGTATGGCATACAATGCCATAAAACAGTACAATTATTTGCCAAATGATTTCAAGACTCTGTCTATAAAAAGGTTTAACTTTTCTATTAAAAAATGTTTTGTTTGAAAAGCAATAGTTACGGTGCGTTTAATTTGATATGTTAACGAGAAAGAATGAGTTATTGTGAAGTTTGTGCTTATAAAGGATTTGAAGTTTTGTTTGGTTGTTCCTGGTAGCCATTTCAGTAAATATTTTATTAGAATGTTGACTTAGTCTCTGTTTTGATTATTAATTAAGTTAGGTTGGCGATAGTGATTATAAGGATGTAATATCCATTAGCTTGGGTCAAACATAATCAACATAATTGTTGTTGGTTGTTGTAGTAACACAAATTTTTGACAGTTTTTTTAATTCCTCTCGTTTTTTGAGCGAATTGTTACTATTGCTCTGAATACATGGATAAGTTCCCTACCCAGAGTTTTATTTCCTAACAAGAAGTTAGGTGGTCCTTCGACAAATAAAGAAGTTGGTCCTGAAAATAGAAAAGAATCCAGCGACTCACAAATATTGGTACCTTTCGAACCGGATTGAAGTAGCGGAGAGTAGTAGCCGAGAATAACAACCGCAGAGAAGCGACAAAACCCGTCGGCACCTTTGAAGCTGGAGAGCCAAGTTCAATCTGTCATATGTGACAGATAGCCGGTTTAATACACTGAGATAAATGTAATGAAGGGAAAAGAAATGCTATACACCTATAAAACATGTAATTAATTACATGTTTATTATTTACTTTATTAGAAATGTATTATGAATAAGTTATCTTTTAGGATTTAACGGTTTAACTCAGAGTTTACTGATTTGTCGCGTTCTAACCTTTTTGAAGTGAATACTTCTTTGGTTTCATGAGAGTGATTTTTCAAGGTCGCATCACGAGATGGTTTACGTTTTCGTCTCGCGTTACGAAATTTTCGTATCGTTGATTGGACGAGTAATCCAAACTAACCAAATCTATTAAAATTGTTTATAGTGTATCGGAATCGGCTCAAATAAGTAAAATAAGTTGAGACTAAGTGAAACTAACCCAAAGTTGATTCGACGACTAGCTCAACCTAACCAAATCTATTAAAATTGATTATAACGTATCGGAGCCGCTTCAAATGACTAAAATATGTTGAGAATAAGTGAAACTAATCGAAAATTGAATCGACGACTAACCCAAACTAACTAAATCTATTAAAATTGATTATAACGCATCGGAAGCGCTTTAAATGACTAAAATAAGTTGAGACTAAGTGAAACTAACCGAAAGTTAACTGGACGACTAACCCAAACTAACCAAATCTATGAAAACTGATTATATCGTATCGGGACCGGTTCAAATGATTAAAATAAGTTGAGACTAATTGAAACTAACCGAAAGTTGAATCGATGACTAACCCAAACTAACCAACTTTATTAAAATTGATTATTACGTGTCAGAATCGCTTCAAATGACTAAAATAAGTTGAGAATAAGTGATACTAACCGAAAGTTGATTGGAGCACTAACCCAAACTAACCAAATCTATCAAAATTGATTATAACGTATCGGGACCGCTTCAAATGACTAAAATAAGTTGAAGTGAAACTAACCGAAAGTTGATAGGACGACTAACCCAAGCTAACCAAAAGTCAATCAGTTACACGTACTATTAACATATGTCAAAAGAAATAAATAATGATGTATATTTCATGATGGATATATCGTTATAATGTCATTATAATATGTCAAAATATATGTTAGAATGTTGTAAATTCATTCCTTATTAAACGTTTTAAGAAAATGTCAAATATGACAGATGAATATATTCGTCAATATTTCCCTTAATATAACAGATATCGAAAAAATTGTTTAACAAAAAATTTGTATTTTTCGATGCTCTATCGTTTGGGAATAAAATATGACACGTGCAACTGTCACATTTGATAGTTACAGCTGTCAAATTCGTTTATTTTATTCTGACATATGTCAAAATACATGGTTAATATTTTGACATATTTAAGTATTATATCTTGTCATATATTTTTAATCATTAAAGAATGCAATGCAATAGGGTTCGAAACTAAAACAAGTAAAGAAGGTGGATGATCACCATATTGATATGTTTTACTTAAAAATATCATACCTTCGTTGGGCTCAAACATTCACTAAATCTTTGACGTAACGGATGCAGACATGCGTCTGCGCCGCTCTCTCATAACATTTTTGAAAAAGGTCCGAATTCTTCTATATAAAAAATCGGTAATTGACAAAAGATTTATATTTTTTTCTGTTTAGTTCATAATTAAGTGACAAAATATTAATGAAATACAATAGGAAACCGAAAAAGTTTGATTCATTTACGATTTATTCGAAATAACTTTGTTATTAAAGATCCTATCTAAAAAAAGTATTAAAATATATTGTAGAGAAATTCAAAACATATTTTTCTGCACAAACCAATTTATTCCAACTGTCATTGTTCTCTAGATAATTGGAAATATATCTGAAGCATATATCGTGTTCTTTTATAACATTTTTTCATTGTTTTCATGTGTCAAGCTCAAATATGGTTGTTATCATATAAAATATAGCGTAATACTAGACAACTGATAAAACAGAGAAATATTGGTTAAGCATATTCACATTTACACAAACAGCATAAAACAATGGGTTAATTTAAGAAGATCGTCATAATAATATATATTTAATAAATAATTTACACATATTATTTTTAAAAAAATGGCATATGTCAAATGACGATATTAAAGTAGTGGTAAAAAAATAAAAAATTATGTAACATCTCTCACTATCATATTAACCCATAATATGTAACATAAAATTAGCTAACATTTTTTTAATGATTAAAAATATATGTCAAAATATAATACTTAAATATGTCAAAATGTTAACAATGTATTTTGGCATATGTCAGATTAATATGAACAAATTTGACAGCTGTAACTGTCAAATGTGGCAGTTGTACGTGGCATATTTCATTTCCAAACGAAAGAGCATCGAAAAATAAAAAATTTTTGTTAAACAATTTTTTCGATATCTGTTATATTAAGGGAAATATTGACGAATATATTCATCTGCCACATTTGACATTTTTTTTTAAACGTTTGATTGACAGAATCGTACATAGTGGTATTTTAATAAGGAATGAATTTACAATATTATAACATACATTTTGACATATTACAATGACATTACAATAATATATATGACATATTCGTATATAGACAATTATTTGTTTCTTTTGACATATATGTTATTAGTACGTGTAACTGATTGACTTTTTACATCCGGGCCGGTTCCGATACGTTAAAATCAATTTTAATAGATTTGGTTAGTTGAGGTTAGTCGTCGATTGAACTTTCAGTTAGTTTCACTTAGTCTCAACTTATTTTAATTATTTGAACCGGTTCCGATAAGTTATAATCAATTTCAATAGATTTGGCTAATTTGGGTTAGTCGTCGAATCAACTTTCGATTAGTTTAAGTCTCAACTTATTTTAGTCATTTGAACCGGTTCCAATACGAAATAATCAATTTTAATATCCGGGGAGGCGGGGGTATAATTCCCACCCCATTGATAACCCTGTGATACGGGGTCATCACTCGTCATATTTTCGATCCGAGGCTCCGTTGCAGAGATCGGTAAAAAATGTTTTTCCCCAAAATCCCCCATTAAATTAGAGCCCCTTCCCCCATATGGTCAAAGGTATCCCCCCCCCCCCCCAGGAGGCGCACCTACCATAAAAAAATCGACCCCATAGCTTCCCGTTCTACCGAAATGAATTATTTGAGTTATTTCTTTTCCCTCCTCTCCTGGTCGAACGGGGAGGGGGGTGAGGGGGGGTGTACGGGGTCCAGTTTTCATTCAGGATCGTCATTTTACCCCGGCTACATGTCGTAAAAATTTCAGCCTTCTAGCTATACTGGAACATGCTTAATTAAAAGGGCGTTTCACTTTGAAAAGCGTTTCAATTTGATAAGCGTTTAATTTTTTCTGACTTTACCCTCGCTTAAGAAGTCACTTCAATAATAAACCAAAGAAATGTCGTTAACGCAAAAATTTTGTCGTCGACGACTGTACTAAACAAATCTCGGACTAAACTAAACTGACAAGCATGTGGAGATGACAGTTGGCCGGTTTACCTCCCACTCCAAATTTTTGAGCGGGATTTATGTTGTCGCTTCTCTGCGGTTGTTATTCTCGGGTAGTAGTAATATGATTTATGAACTGTCACTGTCAAAGTCACGATAACAGCCACGAAAATATCACGAAGTTTTACACGAAAGTTTCCACGTATATAAGAGTTAAGCCACGAGATGTTTCTACGACAGTTAAATTACAAGCAGTTTCCACGAAAATTAAGTTACGAAAGTTGAGGCACAAGTTTCAAGAAGTAGTTTCCACGAGTATTGTTCACGACAGTTAATCCACGAGCAGTTTCTCGAAAGTTGTCACAAAATTTCTTCACAAGTAAAAAGTTCCAAGGAAGTTAGTTCACCAAGATCGTTACTAGGAAATCCCGTTTGCATTGCAGTAGCCAGAGTGAGTATGTTCCAAAATTTTCTTTGCTTGTAATTGAGATAATTTTTTTTTGTAGTAAGCGTAGTGGCGTCAAGGGGTTTAACTACCCATGGTAGTTTGAATTTTGCGCAAATATCTGCTTTTTTATCATTTACTTACCTTATAACGCTCGTATGTGTTTGAATTTAATATTGTAAAAAAACTCTCGATAAAAGTAATAGTAAAGATGACCGAGGAAGAAATTAAAAACGAAATAACTCAGTTAAGGGCTGCACGAGCGATTTTAAAAGGTAAATTGACTAGATTTGAAAATTATTTACAAGATCCTGCAAATCAAAATAAATTTTCTCAGCTTGATGTTCTTGAATAGCATTGAAGAAGATAGACGTAATTTTGAACAATATCAGTCACGTTTAGAAATGTTAGATAAAAATGAGGAAAAAGAACGCGAAAAAACAGAATCGTCATGTTTTGAAGTCATAGGAGTAGCTTATGATATTTTGAAAAATCAAACGAAGGTTCAGCAATCAAACATACAAACAGAGGGTTAGGTTCAATCTCAAGCTAATGCTAGTATTTCTAACGCTCTAGGAAAATTACCCGATATAGGTTTGCCTGAATTTCAGGGGAAGTACGAAACATGGTTACGTTTTTGGGATATTTACAATTCTATCGTTCATAGTCGAACAGAGTTGTCTGAAACACAAAAATTTCTTCACTTAAAAATTTGCTGTAAAGGGGATGCTCTAAAAACCATTGACAACTTAGAAATAAGTGACAATAATTACAGTATTGCAATTGATACAGATGCGGTACGAAATTAAACGTGCAATTAAAAATCAGCATATAAATACAATATTATTCAAATTACCAGACATAACACGGGAATCAGCTCAAGGTTTAAAAAGTCTCTTAGATATTATAACACAAAATTTAAATGCGTTAGATAAGCTTAAGTTACCGGTTACATATTAGGATGCTTTGTTAATTCCAATCATTTTGCAAAACTAGATGATAGAACGAAGCGCGAATGGGAAGGTAAATTAGATAACAATAGAATGCCTACATTAAATGAACTAAGACAGTTTCTAACAAAAAAGTGTTGTACACTTGAAACGTTATACAGCGAAAGTCAGAATAATCAGCCTCGTAATCCGCATGGGTTTTCGAAAAATCCAAATTATAATAAATTTTCAAAAGGTTTTCCTAATTCTGGGAAATCAAATGTGCCTTTGACTCAACAGTGTTATGCAGGTTGTGAACGAATTTCATGTCCCATGTGCCAAGGTACACATTTTATCTATCAGTGTTCTAAATTTTTAAATTTATCGCTAAATGAAAAATATAACCACGTTATAAAACATAAATTGTGTACAAATTGTTTACGATCTGGGCATTTTAAATATCAGTGTTCTTCACAAAATGGTCGAAAATGTAACTTAAAACATAATACAATTTTACATGATGATAATACTAACAGAGGTTTAAAGGATCACGCTTCTACTGAAAACGACAACATCGCAACAAAAAAATTGCGTACGCCGCAGTCTCCTCCCAAAACAGGTATCACACACGTGGTAAGACAATTTAGCTCGGAAAACGGGTTGGGCGAGGGTCCTATGACGACACCGGCAGGCCGGAATTTACCGGAAAACCTAGGCCAAAATGGAACGCCTGAATATAATAGTTTAGGTTCCATTAAGGGAAATATTGTTGGCAATGTCTATGACGTTTCACATGCTATGGTGAACTAGTCTCAAGTTCTCCTGTCAACAGCAACCATATTGATAGCGGATTCTTCGGGAAAATATCATACATGCACAGCTCTTCTAGATTTGGGAAGTCAGTCGAATCTGATTAGTCAATCTCTGTGTGAAAAATTAAAGCTAAGATGTGAAGATTTTTATATGCCTCTCGTAGGGATAAATGAAATAACCACGAATATTAAATTTAAAACTAAGACAAACATCAGATCTCGAATAAACGCGTTTGAAGCGAATTTAACATTTTTGGTTCTACCGGTTATCACAGAAAAGTTGCCTTTAGTTGTGTTTTTATCGGAATTGGTTAAAATTCCGCCGAATACACAATTAGCCGATGAACATTATAATGAACCGAAAGAAATTGATATTCTCATAGGCGCGAATCTTTTTTATGAATTGTTGGGATTAGGTAAAATTAGATTAGGAAAAAGGTCTCCAATACTACAGGAGACACAATTAGGTTCAAGCGTGAAACAGATTTCGCCAAAATCAATTTATAATTTTATTCTACAAAATGAAACCGATACCTTAAATGAAACATTAGTTAGATTTTGGGAAATCGAGGAACAACCGCAAGAACAACTTTTATCAAAAGAATCTCAATATTGTGAAGATCATTTTAAAAAGCATACAGTAAGAAATTCGGATGGTAAATTTATCGCAAAATTACCATTTATTCAAACGCCCGAACAAAATTTAGGAATGTCCAAAGAATTGTGTCTAAAACGGTTTTTAGGTATGGAAGCGCGGCTTAAACGCGATAAAAACTTAAGTATTCAATACAAAGAATTTATGACAGATTATGAACAGTTCGGTCATATGACATTTAAGTGCACTCTGTCTGAAGACAGCTCAGCTGAAAGTCATTCATATTTTATTCCGCATCACCCAGTGGTTAGAGAATCCAGTTTAACCACTAAGTTTAGAGTAGTATTTGACGCTGAATTAAAACGGATAACAATGTGTCTCTTAATGATTTGCTATGTTTGGGTCTAACCGTTCAAGATGATCTATTCTCAATAGTGCTTAGCTTTCGACTTAGACCTGTTGTTTTAAATGCGGATATTAAAATGATGTATCGCCAAATTTTAGTGAATCCTTTTGATCGCTCTTATCAACAGATTTTGTGGCGTCATAATGAGAAGGATTCAATTAATGTTTATCTTTTAAATACAGTCACATATGGTACTAAAACTGCTCCATATCTTGCTCAAAGATGCCTTAAGCGACTAGCAAGAGAACATCAGGAAATGTATCCACGAACTTCAAAAGTTATTCATAATTCATTTTATATGGACGATTTAATTATTAGTGTAAATTCAACTCAAGAAGCTATAGAAATTTATCAAGAAATTACTATGATTCTTTCACAAGCCGGGTTTGATCTAAGAAAATGGTCATCCAATGAAAATTCAGTTTTAGATTTTATAGCTAAAAACAGTACACTTAAGGATGAAAAACTGATTTTACCGCGAGACAATAAAGAAATAAAAACGTTAGGTATTGTATGGAATCCGAACTTAGATACTCTTAAATATATGATAGCCTTGAATTATAATCATTGTTCTCAGGTGACAAAACGTTCAATATTATCGGTATTAGCTCAGATTTATGATGCTCTAGGGTTAATCGGGCCGGCTTTGATAAAGGCTAAATGTCTGATGCAACAACTGTGGCAGTTAAGAGTTGGGACGAACCAATACCAGATAATCTTAAACAATATTGGTTACAATTTCTGTCACAAGTCGCTATTTTAAATGGCATTCAAATAAGAAGACAAGTATTACAAATAGCTTATAAATCAATTCAAATCTTTGGTTTTTGCGACGCCAGCATAAAAGCGTATGGCGCAGCTATTTATTTATGTTCAACTAATAATGACGGAAAACGATTTGTGCGCCTGCTGTGTGCCAAATCGAAAGTGGCTCCACTCAAAAAATTGACGTCTCCTCGGTTAGAGTTGCTTGCAATTATGGCAGTTAAGACTCAGTGTTAGTCCACATGCATACGTGATCACGGATCCGTTGTGCCCACGTGACCAACAACATCCAATTGTGTATAAGGAGAGCGACTTGACTCCCCGTCAAGGTCAAAACGGATGAAAGTTGGTTAATTTTAACTTTTTCGATATGAGTGTGATGGTTGCGGCTGAGTGACAGAGAGAGATAATTTAAAAAATTTCAATTTTGGCAGTTGCTTAATGATAATGTCAAGTTAATGTTTAGTTGATAAAATTATTGAAAAATAAATACTTAATATAAAATGGAAGAATCTCCCTATAAATGTGGATACTGCGGTTGGATTATTCACTCTGTTTGTGAAAGCTATTTGGAACATATCTGTTTTAAAAATCGGTTGATACCTAATAACAGTGTCATTAGTATGGAAAAACTGCAGATGACATTCTAAAATAATTAAAAAATTTAGACTGGTTATCTTCCAATTCGTGAAACAATATATTTCCACATCCATAAAGGTTTCCTCAGTAAAAAATGGTCTTGTCCATATTGTCCTGAATATGGGGCTTAGAACTAGGGTTGCCAAGTTTTCCACGAGCCAAGGGAGGACTTTTCCAGTGGCGGCTCGCGGCTTCGAAAAATGGTGAGGAGCTATGCACCCAACTGCTTAATTTTTTAAATAATTATTATTACCGTTGCTTTTTAGGGAAATCATCAAAAAAATATTGTGTGCTTTATAAGCCCAGAGATATTAGGAATTGATTTTTTTTAAAAGGTTTTTTTCTTCAACTTTTGCCCCAGGTTTCGACACTTTTTAAAATATTTTTTTTTGTTTTTTTTTCAACTTTTTTTTTATACAGCATTTTTTTCTCTCCATCTTTGCCATCTTCGACCTCATAGGTCAACTTCTTGGCCTTTTTTTCGCCGAACGCCTCGTTTCTCTAACCTATTTTTAATATATTTTTTCTTATTTTGTTTTAGGATATTTTTATTAACTTTCCGAACAATATTTTACTTTTTTCTTTAAGTTTTCCCATTTTTTCGAAAATTTTTGGGTATCCGGTGAAGGTGGGGGTATAGTTCCTTTCCCCACAGATGACCAGGTGAAACGGGGTTATTGAAACGGGGTCATCGCTTGTCAGATTTCGATCCGTTTTTTCCCAAAATCCCCCTTAAATTGGGACCTCGGTTCCCCCCATATGGTCAAAGGTAGCCCCCCATGAGCCGCACCTACCATAAAAATGCCCCGTAGCTCTAGCCGTTCTCCCACATTTAATTACTTAAATTTTTTCTTATCCTCCCCCTCCTGGCTGAAGGGGGGGGGGAGGTTGTTAATTTTTTCGGATTTATTACCGTCGCTAAAGAAGCTTCACTTCAAACAAAAATATATATACTTGCCGCCTGTACTTACTTGAAGAACAAAAACATAGGTTAACTCGATGGTTAACTTTTAAAATGGAGATCAATTCGAGGAAAAACATGTTGGATTACGCTTTCCAGACGTACTCATTTATTTGATACAATACCCCTTTTCTATATAGAATTTTTAAAATATCCTTTTTCTAAAAATCCAGAATTGATACCCAAAATACCCCATTTCAAGACGGGCGTATTTGTTAAATAAAAATTAATACTTAACTCCGCTTCTGTGGAAGTCGAGCTTGGCATCACCCATCGCATGAGCACAAACTTAAATTTAAAAAATATTTGTATCAAATTTGGGCGCGGTTGGAATTTTATGGCATTTTTTGTTCGGCGAAAACTGAAATTTCGAAAATACCCCTTTATTAAAATTTATAACTGGCATATAAGACGCGAAATCTACCTAAACAACTAACCGAAACCGTCTAATATACGTATATAATATAATAGAGACATGTACTCCATCGAATATTATTTGACGCCACTCAGAGGCCGCTGTGCCAAATTTCAAATGGCACTATGGAACTACTATTTGAGCACGAAAAATCTTTTAGCAGTGGTAACATGGTTTGAGATTGATTTGCTATTTTATAATTATTTTTTATATTTTTTCGCAATAATATTATAACAGTGAAAAAGGAGGACATTTCGGTGACAAGGGAGAAAGGAGGACTCAACGTTTTAAAGAAGGACTGTCCTCCCGAAAGGAGGACACTTGGCAACCCTACTTAGAACCTTCATCGTTAATTTTGCTAAATATGCTACAAATGCCAATATATATTTTTTCTGTAATTGGATACTTTCCACACAGTTTTTCTCTTTAAATTCCTACATATAACATTAGTAAGTAAAAGAGAGGTTTCTGAATTAATTTCTAAGGTAGGCAAAACTTACAAAACTAACTAGTAGCAGTAACTGCCATATACAATACAAACTAAATTCAAATTGCTGCAAATAAAAAGCTCGATGCGCATGTCAAAACACATACGGATTCGTATCACGGAAGTTCCATGTGGATGGACAAAATTCAACGTGTGCGTTTCACGTATACGGATATCCGTGATCACGTATGCATGTGGACTAACACTTAGTTGGGACGAACCAATACCAGATAATCTTAAACAATATTGGTTACAATTTCTGTCACAAGTCCCTATTTTAAATGACATTCAAATAAGAAGACAAGTATTACAAATAGCTTATAAATCAATTCAAATCTTTGGTTTTTGCGTCGCCAGCATAAAAGCGTATGGCGCAGCTATTCATTTATGTTCAACTAATAATGATGGAAAACGATTTGTGCGTCTGCTGTGTGCCAAATCGAAAGAGGCTCCACTCAAAAAATTGATGTTACCTCGGTTAGAGTTGCTTGCAGCGTTTTTGTTGGCAAAATTAGTACAATATGTAAAAGAAATACTTGATGTAATTATCTCAGAAGTTACTTTATTTTCAGATTCTACTATCGTATTGTCGTGGCTCAAAATTGATCCTGGTATGCTAAAAACCTTTGTGGGAAATAGGGTGGCAAAAATCAATGAATTGACAGATATTAATTGTTGGAAACACGTTAGTAGCCAAAATAATGCGGCTGATAGCATTTCTCGAGGTATTGACCCCCAAGAGCTAATTAATGCGGATATTTGGTGGTACGGACCATCTTTTTTGACGAACAGTTCTAATCTTTGTCAGAAAATTGACATTTTAGAGTCAATCGATCTTCCTGAAATCAAAACTTCCTCAGTTAGTTTAGCTGGCTGTGAATCTTTAAGCTTTAATATTTTTAAGAAATATTCGACGTTATTACGATTACAGAGAATAACGGCCTATATTCTAAGGTTTAAAAATCGAGCTTTAAATAAAATCAAACCAGCTTCCGAACATTTGTCTATCGAAGAACTAACAGAATCTCTAATTTTTTTAATTAGACTGGCTCAGTCAGAAACTTTTTCATCAGATATTAAATACTAAAAAGACAAAAAACGATTAGATAAAAAAAAGCAAGTTACTAAGTTTGAATCCCTTTATAGATAAAGAGAACCTTGTAAGAGTAGGAGGTAGGATTTTTCATGCGCAAAATATCTCTTACAATCAAAAACATCAGATTATTTTGCCTTATAAACATAAACTTACGTATTTAATAGTTAGCTCAGAACACATTAAGCAGCTCCACGCAGGAACTCAAACTTTACTTTCTATCTTATGTCTCAACTATTGGCCGATTAATGGAAAAA
>MU183583.1:58856-69689 GCA_016904865.1 Pissodes strobi
AAAAAAAATAATAAAATATTGATATTTTGAATGAGTCGAAACAGCTGTAAAGAAATTACTTATGCACCCTAAGCCGAATGAGTAAGAGACGAAGAAACAGCAGTAAGAGAATTGTTTTTCCGAATTAAGCCGAAAAAGCAAGAGACGAAGAAACAGCAGATCGGGAATTACTTTTTATCCGATCGGACGAAAAACTACACCTTTCCGATGGGTTTTCTCACCGCAAAAGTCATGATTCCAGTATATTGTATTCGTTGCTTGGCAAGATGCAATATCTGTACGGGAATAGGTAATAACCGTATGGGCGTTTGTCATAACAACCAGCAATATTGCTCGGCCTGTCAGGCAAAAAAGTAAATTTGACCTTGCTAATGTCAGTTGGGTAGGAAAAGTCAGGGCTGGATTTTAAATATATATAAGTATGATTTACTTATAACAGAGCCGTAATATAAAATTTCAAATATCAATGGGTTATGAAATATATGTATACCTTGTTGCATGAGCAGGATCTAAGGAAATTCTTTTTGGAAGAATATCTCTGGTTTGTACAAGTTCTTATTGCTTAAACATCATGACTTTCTGCATTACACAAGTCATAAACAACGTTCGTCTCTCACAATGTCAATTATTTGACAATTACACGCCTATGATTTCGATTGAACTCCAATAGCAATAAAATAAGCCAGTCGTAAAAACACGAAGCCGCTGGCGGCAGTTTGACGGATTTCCTACCAAGGAATATCTTGCGCGCGGACTTGCGCAGATGCGAAAGAAGAAGATGTGATATTGCTGATTGTTATATGTGCCGTGGTATGGGAATATAACATTTCCGTTCTATTCAAACGCCTTGTTTGTCAGATCTCAGATCTGACGTTTATCAAAAGTAACATTTAGCTTAGTTTCCGTATTTACGAAATAAACTTCAAACTCGCTCGATTAAAAACTTGATATTATGGCTTTATGAACATGGCACTAAAAAATTAGCAGTAGATTTTCCGAAGATTGCCGAATAGACAGTGGCGTCGGTATACGAACAAAGTTTATATTTGTTTATAAAAAAACTACTCATAGTGTAAAAATTTAATTTATACAGAGTGTCCCCTACACTTGTTACTGTTTTTTAGTACCATCACCATATCCTTGCAAGGCGTCCAAGGGGTAATATTAAGGTTAAAAGAATAAAAATTGCTACTTTGGCTGGAATGGACAAATTTTTTAATTGTTTATAAAAAACTACTAATAGCATAGAAACTAAATTTAAACAGAGTGGTCTCTATACTTGCACTTGCAATGCGTCCAAGGGGTGGCATTAGGGTTAAGTGAATAAAAATTGCTATTTTGGCTGCAGTAGACAATGTTTTCATTTGCTAAAAAAAACTACTGATAGTGTAGAAACTATATTTATACAGAATATCCCCTGCACTTATTACTGTAGTACCATCATCCAAGGGATATGATGATAGTACTAAAAGACAGTAACAAGTGTAGAGAACACTATGTATAAATTTAATTTTTACACTGATCAGTTTTTTATAAACAATTAAAAACTTTGTGGATTCTAGCCAAAATAGCAATTTTTATCATTTTAACCCTAATACCACCCCTTGGACGCCTTGCAAGCATATGGTGGTGATACTAAAAGACAGAAACAACTGTAAAGAGCACTCTGCATAAATTTAATTTATTTCTATTCCATGAGTAGCTTTTTTTATAAACGAATAAAAACTTTCTCAATTCCAGTCAAAATAGCAATTCTTATTCTTTTAACCCAAATACCACCCCTTGGACGCCTTGCAAGGATATGGCGGTGGTACTAAAAGACAGTAACAGATGTAGGGTGTGTATAAATTTAATTTCTACATTATGAGTAGTTTTTTTTATAAACAAATAAAAACATTTGGCATTTACCGTACTAACCACCTGCTATTTCCATTCCATTGACGAGATATGTCTGGATATTGTTGTGTGTTAAATGATTTTCTTCATTTTCTAATCTCTTCTTAAGTTGTTATTATATTATGAAAGCTTATTTAAGAATTCGGCAGAATCACTTGCGACGATAATCTAACGATTTAATTATGTTCAGGGGAGTTCTCGCCGTCTGTTGCCGTCTCCGTAATGTACAAAATAGGTGAATTCGACGTCTGTGGTTGTAGTTTTCTTATTTCGGACCGTGTTTAAAATTAATATTAGCGGACGCTATAAATCCGAAAGGTCGAGTTGTTGTCAGAAAAGGTTGGTGATGCGCAGGTCAAGCGGCGCGTTGTAGTTGCATTTCTGATTCATGTCTTCTGATATCTCATTTTATTTGCTTAATCCCTAATAACTTTGCCTCGTTTTATGCGAAAACTACAATATGTTGTCCGTAATCGAATTTTGTTTTGTAACAGTGTACTGTCGTTCGTTATGTTTCGATTACTTAAAGTACTAAACTTTAATATAATTACCTGATAATTTGTTTCAGTCTCTGAGATTATTTGCGCGTAATATCCTGATATTAGATAAGTAACCTTTCGTAAAGAGTTTAACACAAATGCATTTGACTTCACAATTGCTGAAATGTTTATTATTATTAGTAATTTTGGCACGTAAAATAGTTGCGGTTAACTGCTTTAATACTTCAGTTTCCTATTTTAAGGATTACGTCAATTTGGTTACTTTGCATGAATTTTACTCTGAACTAAGAAGCGATCGATTCTATAGCCCATCGTAAAGTCGCCGTATAGTCAAAAATTAAAAATTTCTACTCTTTGGTATAGTCAGTTGCGAGTTGTTTCGCGAAATTGCACATTCCTATACAGGTAATATTGGCGATGCGTGCGCATATGTCGAGCAGATAATATTTGGTACAGGGTTTTGAAGGCCAGTGTCGCCAGTATCTTGGATGTAAAGTCCTTCACGTGTAATTGAAAACATCATCTGTCAAGTTAAATAGGGCACTTGAATTTTTTTTTATTTCTTTAATATATTTGCCTACCTATAGAGACAGCACACACCAAATATCAGCCCTCAAATGGCAATATTTAATTTGTAATAAACAATTAAAGTTGTGACCGCAAGCTACTCATTTTAAACGACACGTGATGTCACACCGCTTGTTCGATCGGAAAGCACTCATTGACATATTATCCGAGTACATCCACCACCGAGTAGCGACAGAAACCGTCGGAACCTTTGATGTTTGGGGGTCAAAGTTTCTTTTCATAATACCTCTCTGAAAACTATCATTTTCGACGTCTCTGTAGAGCAAAGAAAGTAAGTCTTTTCAGTCCGGGCACGGGAAAAATTTTCCCGGCTCCTAATTAGGGAACGGGAAAAGTTTCCCCGCTCCCTGATTTTAAGTGCTAAATTTGCAGTTATTTAGTCACAGAATAAGCATAAAGTAGAATAAACTGGGTTAGAATTATACAGCGATGCAGTCTACAAGATTAATCTAGTACATTTTAGCGTCAATAGCCTAATTTTAAGTAAAATTATTTTATTTATTCTGACATTACTTGTCACAAATGCTTCAAAATTAGCTGCCTATTTAATTACAACAAAGCATACAAACACATTTCCATAGCAACGCTTGATGAATAATTAGATAAATACCTGTCTTGCTTGTCTTGCAAGTTTGACGTTTGCTTTCATTTGAATGCAATTGTATATTTCATTACCAGTCCAGAAACTAGGCTTTTCCGGTGCGCGCACGGCCGTTTCTGGTGTGAGACGTAGCCGAACACCGGAAGTCGTGCAAGCACAGGAAAAGCTGTTTCTGGACGTGTAATGAACGATATTTTTCATAATACCTCTCTGAAATCAAGACATAAACATAAAATTATTATAATTTTACGTATCCAAAATCATGTCATAATACATTTTGCATTCAAATGAAAGCAAACTTCAAACTTGCAAGACAAGCAAGACAGGTAATTATCTAATATTCATCAAGGGTTGCTATGGAAATGTGTTTGTATGCTTTATTGTAATTGAATAGGCAGCTAATTTTGAAGTATTTGTGACAAGTAATGTCAGAATAAATAAAATAATTTTACTTAAAATTAGACTATTGATGCTAAAATGTACTAGATTAATCTTGTAGACTGCATCGCTGTATAATTTTAACCCAATTTATTCTACTTTATGCTTATTCTGTGACTAAATAACTGCAAATTTAGCACTTAAAATCAGGGAGCGAGAAAACTTTTCCCGCTCCCTAATTAGGGACCGGGAAAATTTTTCCCGTGTCCTGACCGAAAAGACTTTCGTTGCTCTACAGAGACGTCGAAAATGATAGTTTTCAGAGAGGTATTATGAAAAATGTATTATGACATGATTTTGGATACGTAAAATTATAATAATTTTATGTTTATGTCTTGATTTTAGAGAGGTATTATGAAAAATATCGTTCATTACACGTCCAGAAACAGCTTTTTCTGTGCTTGTATGACTTCCGGTTCCAGAAACTGTCGTGCGCGCACCGGAAAAGCCTAGTTTCTGGACTGTTAATGAAATATACTATTCTCTCTCATTTGACGTGTTTGACGGATAAACAGCAACCTATTTCACTGGTTAAATTGTGAACAACTCGTTTACACTGTCGATAATTTGAAGTGGCCTTAATGAAATAAGGATATTTGCGGTTGATTTAATATGAATATCATTGAAAAACTTTATTAAAAGAAAATATTTTGTTTGCTTTATTTTATTGGGCACAAAAGAAACATTTTTAATTTATGTAGTCTAGAAAAATCAAATTTGGAAAAACAAATTAACAGAAATAGTTTTGCAATATAAATGATTTTTGAAGTGAATACTTCTTTGGTTTCACTAGGGTCATATTTCAAGGCCGCGTCACGACATGGTTTTCAAATATTCGTCTCGCGTTTCGAAAATAATTGGTATCATCGCGGGTATGATTCAATTTGTTTTATAATATAAAGAGTGTGGCAAACGTATCGGAACATGAGGTATTGATCGGAACCGACTCAAATGATTAAAATAAGTTGAGAATAAGTGAAATTAACCAAAAGTTGATTGGACGACTATCCCAAACTAACCAATTCTATTAAAAGTGATTATAACGTATCGCAACCGGCTCAAATAAGTAAAATAAGTTGAGACTTATTGATACTAAACGAAAGTTGAATAGACGACTAACCCAAACTAACCAAATCTATTAAAATTGATTATAACCTAGCGGAACCGACTCAAATGACTAAATTAGGTTGAGATCGTTGAGAATAAGTTAAACTAACCCAAAGTTGATTCGACTACTAACCAGAACTAACCAAATCTATTAAAATTGAGTATAAATTATCGGAATTCACTCAAATGGTTAAAAAGAATTTAAAGTACTATTTACGTGTTAGATCGGGGATTGAGACGAATCGAATGCTTTTTTTTTGGTTTTTACAACCAGCCCTAATTTTATAAACTGTAAAAACGAACGAAACTTGAAGTAATATGTATTTATGTGGTATATTTTGGAAAACTAAACTTACGTCATCTGTTAAAAGTTATTGTTTACATTAAATTGTCTTAGGGGTGGGTGAGGGTGACTTTTAGGTTTTCACGGCAGACTAGTCGTGTTGCATAGTGTTAGATCTGGGAATGAGAAATGAATCGAATGCCAGTGGGATACAGCTGGTAGGGCTAAAAAATACATTTTGACATAAAATTGATACCTAGTTAAAAATACTAACGTTGCGCGGATGTCTCAGATATGAGACACGAATGCATTAAAACTAGGAAAAAAATATAAATCACAAACGACTAAAGAGAATACTATTTCTGGACAAACGTACGTATAATGATCGCAGTGAATACATCAACTGCCTGACTATAAATGCAGCATCCTTTTCACAATGATCGCGCCTCAAGTTTCTTTAAGCGGAAATCGGCTACAATAAATATCGGTCTATAGGACGATTCTACACAAGAATATCAACTTTTTTTTTCTGACGAAATGTTTGGTTTCCAGAAAATTCGATTTTTTTACTTATATGATAATTGAACTAAAACATGTCTTTGGATAATTTTCCTATTTTTTTTTTGTATAGGCCGGTACAGAAAAACCTATTAATTTAATAGAATGGTGTTATTCCAAAATTGTCTAATTAATGGAATTTTTTTTTGTAGGTTTTAATATCGGAAATATGTTATGGAGATGAAAATTAGATAATAATTCTATTTGGCAAGTAATTTGCTCATTCAACATGTACATTTTTTTTCGCGGAACTTCCTCATATGGAAAATATAATAGAAATTATTTAAATTGACATAGTAGATCCGTGTGTTTTGTTAGTTTGGGTTAATTTAGGTTCTCAGGTAGGATAGATCAAGCGCGTAGCGCGCTTGTCTCATTGGGCTTGTTCGGCTAATTAAAGTTAATTTCGATTATTTTTGCTTTGTTCACTCTGGTTAATTGGGGTTAGTTTTGCTTAGTCTGAGTTAGTTTTGGTTAGTCTGGGTTAATCTTGATTAGTTTGGGTTGGTTTTAGTTAGTGTTGGATAGTTTTGATTAGTTTGGATTAGCTGTAGTTGGTTTAGGTTAGTTTGGGTTACTCTGGTTAATAAAGGTTAGTTTTGCTTAGTCTTCGTTAGTTTGGGTTAATCTTGAGTAGTTTGAGTTGGTTTTGGTTAGTTTGGGTGAGTGTTGGTTTCTGTTGATTAGTTTGGAAGAACTGTGGTTAGTTGGGGTTAGTTGGGAATGGTGAAGAGTCTTTTTATTCTGGTTAATTTGGGTTAGAGAGGTAGAGAGGCACTCTTAGCCAAGATTTTTTTTCACATACATTTTCGCTCTTCTAAACTTTTAATTGTTTTTTTTTTGAAAATGACAATGATGTATTTCCGGCGAAAAATTTTGATTGTAATGCGTTGAAACAGATACTCTAATACCAAAAAAATAAATTTATTCTTTTCCTAATGGATTTCCGCTAAACGAAACTTGACACATGATCGCAACAAATACATCAACCGCCTGACTATAAACGAAACATCATTTGCTTCGTCATATGACAGCTAAACAATCTATTTCGCGCAGGCGTCATGAAAATTGAAACCCGTAATGTCGCTACTCGGTGGTGGATGTACTCGGATAAATATGTTGCATCAGCCCTAGCTTGAAGGCGAAGCGGCTGGACATATTTAATTAGGGCGTAAACCCATGACGTCTCTCATTGTTTATTATGATACCTTTGTTAGTTTATAAGCAAAAAATATGGGATTCGCTCTGTTACCTTGTCAAGACATAAGCGAAACTTTTATAAAGAATACTTTTTTTTCATTTAGGCCTTCCCTTTTTGTTAATTGAGTGTTATATTTAAAAATAACTATTTTTTAATTAAATTTTTGCACGGTTGAAACCGAGATATTTACATTTAAATTTTTTTTCGGCCATATGGGCTAATGCAAATGATTTTTTTTCAAAAATTATCAAAAAATACTTCCTACAAAGACCTTATTGTGCATTGGACCAAAAAATAAGTATTTTTTTCCTCTATACGATGGTACCAATATCTCGATTTTTGATGATAGTGTCCTTTTGTGGAGTCTAATTTTGTATTACCTCCGGAATAAGGGTTATCTTATCATGTACTTTCATCCCTGAAAAAATCAGCTTGTGACGCCATACCTATATACGCAAGAATTGCAAATTATCACTAAATTAAGCTACAAAGTGCGGATCTAAATAGCGCACGGATGAGCCTTGACTTCTCGTGATTTTACGAACTTTCCCGACCGTTTTGCATGACGAAAATGCATTTAACAAGAGCGCCGAACACTAGCGCACGGCAGATTTAGACTAGTGGTGGTTGCGAACGGAGGCCGCTGTTGGACGCTCTGCGTTTTGATCGTCGCCGTCGTGCCTCGAGTTCGCGCTTATAAATAATGTATTCTGCGGCCAGTGGAGATTCAAAAATATGTAAATTCGCAAATTATAGTTAGTTTATGTTAAATTGTATGTAGGGAAGATTTTATTTTTCCATTTATTTTCGCAGGCAGTGCGCGCGCACGGGCGCACTTATTGAGAAGCCGCTCCTGTCGGATATTATCTTAAAATATGGCATTGGCAGCCACAAGTATTAAAATATTTACGTTTATTACTGCTTGTGGTATTTGTTATAATTCGTGTTGATTTGTACTTTAATCTGTGCTTTAATATTAATATTAATAATGGAAGCTAAGACGTTCCCTGTTCTGCCGTCCGTCAGGCGCGACGACAAACAAGCTGCTTCACGTCACAACCGGTTCCAGCCAAGGACGGCGCGTTACAAGAATAATTTGAATTATGCAGTTTTTAATTGCTTATATTTATTATACAAAAATAAAAAATTAATTTTTTTGTGAACTGTGGTTCTTTTAATAGTATTAAATTATGTTTGTGAGTAATATTTTTCAAATTTCATTTTTATGCAAGTTCCCCATTGTCGCTGAGATTATGCCAACTTAAAAGTTGGCCTGATTTGAACACTGATCAGGTAAATAGTTTTACGAGTAATTATTGTATTGTATTTGAAAGAATATGTTTCGAATTATGTTTTTTTTTATTCCATTTATTTATCTGAAATTGCAACGTTCCACGATGAAGTCACGTGTTTAGTTAATGAGACACGTTTTTTTTCAGCCCATCATTGGCTTATTATTGTTATTGTTATTAAATTTATTATAATAATTATTTTTATTATTATATATTAATACTTTTTTATTATTTAAAGTACTATTTATGAAGAGTTGAATCTTGGGAGTTAATCACTAATCAATTTATGGAGGTAATGTGATCGAAAAGAAGCCCAGCTTGTATAAGAGTATAGAAGCAGTTGACTGTACATTTTAGGGCAGGGGTTCGCCCCCGAGGAAGGATTTGGTAAGATTGCTCGTTATTACCAATTGCATTCACCACACATTTGATATAATAAAGTAAAATTCGAAGATATGAACAAGTAAAACACAATTTTACTTAAAATTCCACTATAATTGAAACTCGAATTAACTAATTGTCATTCGACATGTTTCACTACACAGTAGCTTTATCAAGAGTGAATGGCAGTATTACAAAATGTTGTTGTCGCCCTATCGGTTCTACAGACTTGGATTTTCTTTATTTTTATGCAAGAAATAAAATTAGGTTCGGTAAATAAGGGTTATATAAATATAATAAATGGTTTAACAAAAAAGGGGGTTTTAAAATAGATTTAACAAGGGTGATCTATTTAGGTATAATTGATTTACAATTATGACAATTATGACAATTTAGCAAAACATCTGTGTTTTTAAATTTATTAATTTCAAGGGACTCCAACAGATTTGATCTAATACCTTTATTCTCAGTGTGCAAAATTTGGAAATTATGATCGAAATTATGATTATATTCTAGTAAGTGATTTGAATAATGAGAATCTGTCTTATGATTATGATCTGAACAACTGGAGATTTTTTATGAATGTAGTTTTAGAATGCCTGTGTCAATATCTCGGAACGGTTTTTGCATTTTTTTTTAAATTATAAATTTTTACAAACTTATGTAGATTTTTTGGAAACTTGTATTTTCTAATTTCAATACTCTAATTGGCCCTATTATTGACTCAAATTGGGCAGAAATGCATGATTGCACTTCATTGGAGGTGTGCCGTAGTTTAATTTAATTTAAGTATACAGGGTAACTCGCGTGGTTGGTATAAAGTCATTGGAATTTGTTTCTTATGGTACATCCTGTTTTTTTTTTTATTTTTAAATTCTTAAAATTCTACACTTATCTCATTTAGCATACGCTATACCTAAATTCAATTGTTTTCGAAATATCAACGTTTGAAAAGTGACATTTTAGTCACTCTAAACCCCTCTAGAATCTAAACGGTTTGAGTTAGAGTGAAATGCCTTTCACATTCCTGTCTTAGTTTTTAATAAGCTATATTCTGGCATTAACTTCCCAGTAAACCGATAATGAAACCTGCAACCTTGTGGCATTTTGAAGTTACTGTCTAAGTATCCTACAGGTGGTAAGGGCTTCCCTTTGTGCTGATATTGTTATATACCTATCTTCTGCCCTGGTAGTAACTCTAGGCCGTCCAGTCCTAAGCCTTTCCGATACACTTCCGTTTTCAGCATGCCTGTTGACTAATCGAGATATGACACTTTGCGAAACATTAAAATAAGCAGCAACTTTTGTTTGATTCTGCCCAGCAGTAATCATTCCAATTGCCATATTAGATTGAGCATCACTTAACTTTCTCCTGGGCATAGTGACAATTAGAGAAATTAATTTGCAATTCCGTCATGTTGACAAAACGTTTCCCATTGCTACGTGACGCAACCGAATAATGTCACTTTTCAAACGTTGATATTTCGAAAATAATTGAATTTAGGTATAGAGTATGCTAAATCAGATTATGTCTAAAATTTTAAGGAGAATTTAAAAATCCAAATAAAAACATACCATACCATAAGAAAAAATTGCCAATGACTTTATACCAACCACGCGAGTTACCCTGTATACTTAAATTAAATTAAATTACACGACACCTTCAATGAAGTGCAGTCATGCATTTCTGCCCAATTTGAGTCAATAATATGGCCAATTAGAGTATTGAAATTAGAAAATATAAGTTTCCAAAAAATCTACATAAGTCTGTAAAAATTTATAATTTGAAAAAAATTAAAAAGCCGTTCCGAGATATTGACACAGGAATTCTAAAACTACCATCATAATAAATCTGCAGTTGTTTCTAAAAAAGTTACAGAACATCATAAATTCGTTCCTTCGGTTCTGATTCACTTGTCACCCTGTATCTAATCCGTACTGTCATTATTGGCCTGACCTGACCTGACAACTTAAAGCTGAAAGTACCG
>MU183583.1:69699-102512 GCA_016904865.1 Pissodes strobi
ACGAGTCAAATTACTCCGTATTTTTCATTAAATATTGTCTGGGTAAGCTATATTCATTGTTTGTCTCATAATACATAAGATCATGATTTGTAGTTAATTTTGTTATTATTTCATTTATTTATTTTAAATTGAATAGCACGAGAAGTCAATTCACCCTATATTATTTGCCAAATATTGTTCGCTTGAGCTGATCAAAGACAGTTTGTGACAAGCGGCGCTGCATTGTATTAGCTGACAGGAACGTAAACTGATGAGGGCAGTTTATTTATGGGGTGACGCTCCCGCCATTCCGAGTTGCCACGGGATGTAGCCCATCAAATCCGTCGTCCACCGCCAAGCTCGAGAACACCAAAGTACAAAATCTAGAGCCGATCACTGGGGAGTATCCCAACAAACCCCATTCTCACCCCTGTCAGATTAGGGACCACCAAAGGAATAAGACTTAGGCCGATTCTATCAGTGGAAGCGGCCCTAGGTGGTAGATGCCTACTCGCATCATCTGGTGAAGGACCACCCCACCAGAACTGGGAAGTGCTAAGTGGTTTTTCCGAATCACGCTTCGCTTCCGCGCTGGTGGTTCCGGGTTCCACACTCCCAGGCCATTCGGATCTCCGGGCGCCGGTTGGCACATTTCACAGACAGCAAAGGTACCGAACCAATTTAGAATAGATTTCTGCAACATAAGAGGCCTAAATACAAAAATTAATTTGGTATACTAACATCTACAAGCAAATAGACCACACATACTAGCCCTTACAGAAACACAAGTATGTTCTACAACAACAACAGTAAACTACCCCTATCCTGGTTACGACTTACACTCCCGATTTAGTCATAAGTCCGAAATATGTCACTGCGAGAAAACACTAAAACCGACAAACCTTGACGTCATACGGCTCAAGTTCACCGCCAAGGGATTAGCCAAGTTTATATGCTGTCTCTATCGCTCTCCGAGCCTATAAAAGCTTTTTTAGAACACTAGGTACCACTTTTGGTTCAATACAAGTCAATCACCCCAATTCAGAAATAATGGTCGAGATATGTCAACAAAACCGACAACGAAGGTAGAGAAGATGAATCATTTGTCATCAGTTGCGGACTTACTCAACTTGTAGACGAACCAATTCGGATCTCAGAGAAGAGCGAATTTACCGCCCTCCTGGATTTTTTTCTATCCACGAATTCTGACCAGTACACAATTACAGTTAGTCCGCCATTAGTTACCTCCGACCACAAACTTATTACATCGGGTTGTCAAAAGGAAAGCCCTGGTTCGACAGAAGATGCGAAAGAGCTGTAGGTAAGAGCCAGCAAGCCTACAAGTACTGGCAGCAAAATCAGACCACTGAATATGGCAATTATTTTGGCGAAGTGAGAAACGAATGCAAATGTGTGATTGACGAAACCAAGAACAAACACAATCAAAGGATCAGAAATAAACTTTTGCAATGCTCCAACGGCTCCAGGATTTTCTGGTCGGCAGCAAAGGCAATAAGCAATAAATTTCTCAGTCTTACCAAAGATGGATTTACCCATCTTCTTGCAAAGTCACTCGCGTGCAAACTGTTCCGAAAAAATGCAAGAAAACCACTCCCTTAAACTATCGCCCAATTGCCTTGCTGTTGTCGATGGACACATCTCAGACACATTTACCATTGAAGGTATGGTTCCGCTTGTGCGACGGACGCATGCAGTGACAGCATGCAGCGACTGCATGCATTCGACGTTGCGTTTTAATAGTTTATCTAGTGCAGCAGCTTTAACGAACAGTGCGTTTTTAACTGCCATGAAGTAATAATAGAGCTTCAGAATTTGGAGGCAAAACAAGACGAAATAATTTGAAAATACATACAAAACAAAAAAAGAAGAAAAGGAAGTTGTATACTCAATGTACAAACGCAGAAGTAATGAAGGCACCTATTTTTACATGATTTTTTTTTAATCTGCATGGATGCCTCATATAGCGAGATACTATTTCAATGTACGACGTCGCTGCATGGACTGCTACACCAAGCAGTCGAATAATTCGCCGCTGCAACCGCTGTTGCGACGAAGCAGTCCGCTGCACAAGATAAACCACTTCTTCGTAATTCCGAATAAGCAGTCTCTCCGTCGAACGCAGCGGCCGCTGTATGCAGCCACTGCATGCGTCCGTCGCACAAGCGGAACCATACCTTAACGCAGGCGTACCTCAGAGCGCACTACTTTCACCAACTCTGCTTCTTCTCTATAATAATGACCTGCTGGCCCAAACCAATAATCCTGTTTACAGTTTTGCAGATGACAGTACCCTTGTCTCCTAATTTAGATCGGTAAAATCTTTACTAGCGACTGAGACATATCAACAGATTACAGCAATTAGTCAAAATCTGGAGAGGGTTCAATCTTGGGGCGACATAAATTTGGTCCAGTTCAATGCAGCAAAAACCCAAGAGGCTACGTTTAGCAAGAAGCCAATATGGCAGGATCGACCATCACTTCATCTTCGTCAATCGAACTACTGGGTGTCTCGGTCAGTAGCAATATGTCCTGGCATGATCACTTTGCTAACATAGCAAAATCAGCCTCGCAGAAGCTTGGTGCGGTATTTTGCAACAAAAAACTGTATACACCTCAGCAGTTGCTCTTGCAGCTAACCGTATTATTCATCACTCTGGTTCATAAACCCGAGATTCACGCCGAACCGTAATTGTTGCTCAAGTATTAAGCTTTAATTAAATTCTTTTGTTTTTCCTTTTGCGAATTAAGATAATTTTCTTTGCTCTAATGAATAAGTCGTACGTTAAAATATAACTTATTTTATTCTTGGAAATCCAAAATCTAAGATTCAGCTTGCTTTATTCCTGTCAGTCGACACTTTTGACATTTTTAACTGGCCGAAACAGGCTCGTAGTTTATTAAAATAATTCGGGTACAATTTCGCGAAATTTGCGACTAGTATCGCGAAATATTTTCCAAATATCGATTTGTTCAGCTATCTTCATTAGGGAACTCTTGCTTTCTTTCGGTAGATTTGGCGATGTGTTGCCTAGTTCATGGTCAAGTTCTCTAGTCTCTAAGAAGAGTGCCTTTATGGTCAGATAGAGTCTGGTTAATAATTGATTAACGAAGACAGCACCCAATCTACTGATTTAATTTTAGTCGACGGCCCAAGGTATCATTTATTATTGGCGTACCTAATTTTAATTATAAACATAATTAATTTGTAGAGCGGTACTGTGACGTCAGACCATGGTTTGCGCGCCTAAATAATAATCGAATAAGGTCTTTTATTAATGTTACTTGAACTGTGATTTTCTAAAGTAAGAATTTATATTTTCAATTAGTCCAGTTTCTTTGAATCTTGTTAACCACAACAACGCGATCACGTTCGAGTGAACCAAGGAACTTAATTATTATTGGAAGTTTTGTTCTAACCAAGATACGTAATAATAGCGGCTTTTAATTGAGCGAGATAGTTCAATTAATAATTGTTTTTTTATACTTTTTTATTTACCTTTATGCGTCAAGTAACTGAGTAAAATTTCTGACTATTAACAGTAGACAGTTCTAGTCGTAATATTTAGTTTCGTCATCTGATTGTTCTGTGTTTTGCCTCGAGTAATAAACCAACTTTTTATTTACTGAATTTACCTGTGTATCCATTTACTGAATTTGCCGGTGTTATTTATTATTCCTGGATTACCTGGATACAAGGAAATCAGGACGATTAAAAAAGGAGTGTACTTTCATTTAGTTCATTTGCGCTCCATGTTTGAAATGTTTCGGCTTCACTAGTTATGAGAACGCTAGAACACGGATATTCCCATGAGAACCGCAGCTTCAGCACATTTATACTTCTCACAGAAATGTTATAAATATATGTCAAATGCATTATTAAATATTCTTATTATAACTACCATATTGTAATAAGGATCTCCGTCGAATAAAATTTGTTTTTTTTTTAAGTTGTACATTCTAACATTCAAGTTAACTGGCGCAGTCGGTAGGATTGTATCGAAACGGTTCAAATCAACAAAAATCGTGACGAGAATCGGTGTCTTTTAAGACTTTATTCGAACAACAACCTCTTTCGTGCGCAACAGAAGAAAAACAACGATTTTGAAGACGGACCAGGACGAGGACAAGCATCGCCAACCCCTGGACAACTCGAGAACAACAAGGACAAAAATCGCCGAATTGGACTCACCCCATCGAGGACAGCTAGGACAAAAAGCGCCAACTGAACTCACCCCATCGAGGACAACAAGGGCAAAAATCGCCGAGTTGGACTCAACTACACATTAAGACCCTAGAATAGGATGAAGATAGGAATATTACTGTAAGTTGCATGATTTTGTTCAATTTTCCATGTTCCATGCATTTCCAATTTTATTTATAAGTGTATAGTATTTTTAACTGTAATCATATCTTCTATCAAAGGAATCCAATTTATTACTATCTCTATAAAATTTAAGGAATAACTTTAATGTCAGACGTAGATGATCTGATTTGTAAATAATTTAGTACCACATAATATTAATCATCCACAAAATATTGCGGAAACGCAGTTTCCAGAGCAAACACCAGAAATAGTTGATACACCTCGTACTCAAATAATTCAACCAGCTAGATTTAATAATACAAATATGGCTGTAAATTACCAATTGCTTAAACTTTACATTGATATCGTACCACAATACAGCGGTGATCCAAACACCCTAGGTATTTTTATCGAAACTGTGGAAAACCTTAGAACGGCTTTTAACACACAAGATGCAAATTTAAATACTTTTCTTTTAAGAGCAATTATTGGCAAGTTAACCGGTAGAGCATTAACACTTATTGGTTCTAGGAATGAATTAACAACTTGGGATTTAGCTTTAAAACTTTGTTTTGGTGACCAAAACAATATCGATTGTCTAGTACAAGATCTGATTTCTCTTTATCCTCATAAAACCGAAACACCATACAATTTTGGCGTGCGTGTGCAAGACGCACGTAGTCTAATTATTTCTAAACTTAATCAAAGTGATGATTTTTCTACAAATGAAAAAATGATATATATGCAAAGTTATGATAATTTAGCATTAAAAACTTTTATCAAAGGCCTTAGTGGTCAATTACAAAATAATATTCGCTTAAGAAATCCTGACTCTTTAGAGAAAGCAATGTCGCTAGTTATCGAAGAAGAAACCTTTATGTATAGTCAAATTAGATTAAGTAACTTAAACACACAATCTTTTAAAACCAATCAAAGAATAACACCACTAAACACAGGACAGACTAACCATAAAACTAACTACCAATCGAACTTTTTTAAACCTTTTCCAACATTCAATAGCAGGCCGAACTTCGGAAACACAAATTTCCAATTACAGTCACGCATCCCACAACCACAAGTTGGATATTCAAATTTTCAAAATCCAATTAATGCACCCAGACCAAAATTCGGAAACCCTAACTTTCCAAATAACTTTGTTAGACCGACATTCTCAGGTCAATTTAATCAAAGACCAATGCCTTTCATACAAAACTAACCTTACTTCAATCAAATGAGACCTAATTTTCAGGCCAATTCTCAATTTAGACATTTACCACAAAAACCGGAAAATATGTCTACCACTTCCCCTAGTCAAGCTAGAATACATCACAATTTTAACACACACACTAAAATCGAAGATGAAAATCAATACCCCGAATTTATACAAAATGATCAAAATCAATTTAGTTCGTATTATGAGACAAATAATTACGATTTTCCAGAAGACGATTTAAATTATTATTATAATGCTGAAAATAATAACCTTAACCAAACCATATGTGAAAACGATAAGATTACTTGCATCGAGGGATCGTCAACTGTAGTAGATTCCGGGAACGAACTTGATAACGGAAACGTAAATTTTCGCACGGACTCAATGCAAGATTCAGCAACTTAATATCGCTTAATTTAAATAAAGCCAATTTACCATATGTATATATTCCCGAATTAAAAAAGCAAATTTTCTCCTAGGCACTGGTAGCTTTCGTAGTATTATCAGTCCGGAATTAGCATATAAATATTTTAAAAATAACATTTTTAATGAAGACTTTAACATTCAAACCGCCCATAATATTTCATATCACAATGAAGCAGTTTCGTTACCTATTTTTAAAATGTTTAATGTAAATGAAACACATAAATTTTACCTTTTTAAATTCAGTGAAAATTACGACGGATTAATCGGTGCAGACTTTTTAAAGCAAATAAAAGCCTCAATTAATATTGATAGAAAAATATTAAGTACGCCAAACGCCATAATAAAAATTATATATGATCCTGAAGAATATACCGAATTTAAAAATGATTTAAAATTAAAGAACCATATTATAATTGTTCCACCTAGAACGGAAAAAGTTTGTAAAATCCCGGTAAACATAAAAGACGGTATAGGTCTAATCGATCATTTAATTTTTGCTAAGAACGTAGAGTCACCTCGCGCTGTAGTAAACGTAAAAAACTTTTGCGCTTTTACCACCGTTACTAATTCTGACGAACGTGAAGTAGAAATAAAACTACATACACCCTATGATATCGAACCTTTAAACATCTCTGAAGTAAACTTTATAGAAAAAATGGAAACCGAAGAAGTCATTAATACAAATCTAGATAATATTCTAAAGTCAAATTTAAAAAATATTCGACTAGATCATTGTAATACTGAAGAGAAAAACGCAATTAGAAAACTTTGTCTTGAATATCGCGATATATTCTATTCTGATAAAATTTCATCAACTTTTGCTAATGAAGTTAGACATAAAATCAAACTCACAGACCAAACTCCAATTTTTACGAAAACATACAGGTATCCAGAAATTCATAGAAAAGAAGTAAAAACTCAAATTCAAAAAATGCTTGATCAAGAAATTATCCAAAATTCTTGTTCACCTTGGTCATCACCCAATTGGGTAGTGCGGAAAAGATCGATGCCTCAGGCAAGCGTAAATGGAGATTAGTCTGCGATTATAGGAAACTTAACGAGAAAACAATTAATGATAAATATCCATTACCAAATATTAATGATATGTTAGACAAACTAGGTAAAAGTCAATATTTTAGTACACTAGATCTTACAAACGGGTTTCATCAAATAGAAATGCATCCCGATGTCGTACAAAAAAACTGCCTTTTCGACCGAAAACGGTCATTATGAATATAAAAGAATGCCATTTGGGCTTAAAAACGCGCCTTCTACATTCCAACGCGTTATGGATAATGTATTGCGTGGCTTACAAAATGAAATATGCGCAGTATACCTTGAGGATATTGTTATCTTTTCAAGCTAATTTAAAAATGCAGTTGGACAAGTGTGAATTCTTACGAAAGGAAGTCGCATACTTGGGCCACGTTATAACACCTGAAGGAGTTAAACCCAATCCGGACAAACTTTATGCAATAAAACACTTTCCAATCCCAAAATCACAAAAAGAGATTAAAAGCTTTCTCGGATTAATCGGTTATTACCGCAAATTTATAAAAGACTTCGCGAAAATTACCAAACCCTTGACCTTATGTTTAAAAAAGAACTTAAGCATAAAAATTGATGACAATTACATTCCAGCTTTTAATACGTGTAAAGATTTATTAATGAACTCTCCTATTTTAAAATACCCAGATTTCTCTGAAAAGTTCATATTAACCACGGACGCGTCCAATATCGCCCTTGGAGCTGTACTATCACAAGGACCTATAGGATCAGACAGACCAATAGCATTCGCCTCTCGAACTTTAAATGAATCGGAGCAAAATTACAGTACAATAGAAAAGGAATTATTGGCAATTGTTTGGGCTTGTAAGTATTTTAGGCCGTATCTTTTCGGAAGAAAATTTACAATTTTCACCGACCACCGCCCACTAGTCTGGCTTTTTAACTTACGAGAACCAAATTCTAAGCTTATTAGATGGCGACTTAAATTAGAAGAATTTGACTATGATATAATTTATAAAGCCGGGAAAACTTATACTAATGCCGATGCCTTATCACGCGTACAAATTAACATACTAGAAAATGAATCCCTTATCGTTAACCCTGGAGACATTGACAACGTTACTCTAGAAACCTTAAGACATATGGCAGAAACTGTATTAGATACTAACGAATATTCAAATACTAATAACATACCCTCTACTAGCCAAAATTCTGAAAAACTTAAAATAATATCCGATATTACACTAAAAGAAAGAGATCAATCATATTGTGACACGCAACACTGGACTTTTAACGAAACTACAAATAATGGAATAAAAATCTTAGACGAAATGATTAATAACAAAGCTAACCAAATTTTAGTCTTTCCATGGCCTCACCAAAAATCAAAAGTAGAACAAGAAAACTATCAACATCGCAAAATAATTACTTTAAAAATTCCAGAAAACAATGAAAATTTAGTTTTTGAATTTTTACGTGAATATACAACCTCAGAAAAAACATATTGTATGTATTTTCACACTGAAAAACTATATATTACCTTTAATAAAGTATATCTTGAAAAATTCTCAGAACGTGGTCCCAAACTTCTCAAATGTACAAAGCTAAATAATACAATCAAAGACCACGAAGAACAAATTATGCTTATAAAAAATCATCATGAGGGAAAATCAAACCATAGGGGTATAACAGAAACAATCGAATATCTAAAAGGAAACTATTACTGGATAGGACTCAAAGAAACTGACTCAAATTACATAAATTCTTGTGAAACTTGTAATCGTACGAAATACGCTAGACAAAAACCGTATACACCCCTAATACTAACCGAAACGGCATCTAAGCCTTTTGCAATTGTACATATAGACACTTTCACATTTGATAACCATAATTATCTAACCTTAGTTGATGCATTTATAAAATTTGCGCAAGTCTATCGTATAGGGGGAAAAACAGCAATTCACATAAGCAAAGCCTTAATAAAATATTTCACAAGCTTTGGCATCCCTGATAGATTTATTTTAGATAATGGTTCTGAGTTCAATAATGAAACAGTAAAGGAAATAATTTTAGCCTTACACAAAATTAAAATTCACTTTACAACCCCATATCACCACGAGTCGGTATTGTCGAAAGATTCCATTCGAGCATTATCGAACATTTACGCATATTATTAGAAACACACCCAAATGACAAAGACAATATAATGGAATACGCCGTAATCGCTTATAATAACACCATTCATTCCACAACCAAATTTACGCCCTTTGAACTTACGTTTGGGCATACGAACTTAAGAGACCCACATGAAATATTCATCCCCGAGATGTTCTACTCAGACTATGTCGAAAAGCATAAGGAAAAGCTTAAGCATGTCTATGAAAAAGTAAATAATATTATAGAAACTCATAAAGAAAAAGCGTTATCCCGCAACAATACAAAGGGAGACACCAATGAAGAATTTAAATTAGGTCAAACTGTTTTTAAACAAACCCCAAAAATAGAAATAAAAAATGTAATAGGTTTCTAGGACCTTTCAAAATAACCCAAATTCTTGAAAATAATAAAGTAGAAATCACTAACAAAAATAAATCAAAGAAAGGAACTATTGATATAAAAGAATTAAGGAAACCTAAACTTGTTGCAGGTACCTCATATGCGGATACACCACAGCAATGACCTACCCTAAGTTCCACGACCTTAACCACAATAATCCGAGACTACTAACACTCAAATTAGGTAACGCACAAAATAAAATAGATCATTGGTCATTTATACAAATATTCGATTTATCAAATATAATTGACGAATTCCTTTCCCTTAATGGATATTTTATGACATTACAAAAATCATTTTCCAGTAACACTACCAAAACTGGCTATAAATCAGAATTTGCGAACTTTTGTCATTTAATATTATCTTTAGAAAATTAAATAAGAAAACAAATATACCAATTAAACCCAGTACTAAAAACGAAACTTTCTAGAAGAGGACTAATTGACGGTCTAGGATCTATAATAAAATCCATAACCGGTAATCTGGATCAAAACGACGCCTCAAAAATCTGAAAACTCGATAGAACGACTTTCTAACAATCAAATGAAAATAAAAACATTAGTCAAAGACCAAATAACATTACTAGATAAATCAATCAATACTTTTAACAAATCAATGCAAATATTCACGAATAACCAAATTAAGCTCCAAAGCAGAATATTATTAATCGAGCAAACTCTTAGAACAATAGAAATCAGAGATTTAAAATACAATCAATATTTCAATATTCAGATTGCAATTTTACAAATAACTTCAGCTTATCAGGAAATTTATGACATCTTAGAAAGAATAGAAGTTGCCATAACTTTCTCTAAACTGAATACGTTCCATAACTCAATGATAGAACCAAAGGAATTAGTAGAAGAAGTAGAATTAATAAGTAAACATCTATCTAACAAAAAACTGCCATTCGAGCCAAAACTAGAAAATATTTTATTATTTGAAAAAACAATAAATATTAAAAGCTACTCAAAAGAAAATAGAATAGTATTTCTATTGGAAATTCCGATAGTAGAGAATGTAAGTTATGATTACTATCACTTATATGCTCTCCCTGTTATTCAAAATAATTCATTTTTCCTTATCTCACCCCAATCAAAATACCTTACCCTAAACGAACAAAACTATATGCTATTCGACGAAGGATGCCTCCAAGTCAGTCCAGAAGAATACATTTGTCAAGAAACAAGTCCAGTGCAATTAAACAAGGAAGACGGACCCTGCGAAGTACAATTATTAAGCTTCTCCAAGGACTCTTCTAATTGTGAACTTTTACCTGTTCATATCACCGATATGAAAATTCAAAAAGTAGAAAGTAATAAGTGGATTGTTATCTCTCCTAATGTTGTTATTGCAAAACAAAAATGTGGTAACGATCGCGAAAATAAACTATTAAATGGAACTTTCTTAATTGAAATAAACACAAACTGTGAAGTTCAAATCGGTAGTGTACAAATAAAAACTTACCAAAATGCCCAAAAAATGTACAAAATCGTAGAACTACCAAAACTACAATTTAAAACTTCAAATTATTACCTTGGAGAAAGTGTAACAAATTTTAAACCATTAAAAATCAAGAATTAGACTCTGTATCTACAAAGGATATCTATAGACCTTATGTTTCATTTAGCTTTTGGTCAATAATAATATATTTATTGATTACAGTTATAATCGTCAATTTTGTTGTCATACGACTCAGAAGAGGTCTCAGAAGAAATCGACCACCAACTACCCGTGACGTAGGTGCCCAAGAGGTCCAGACGAACGTCGGTTTCCCGAACTAACCACTACCCCGTAGGCTCCCTCTAAAGGTGGAGGAGTTATGAGAACGCTAGAACACGGATATTCCCATGAGAACCGCAGCTTCAGCACATTTATACTTCTCACAGAAATGTTATAAATATATGTCAAATGCATTATTAAATATTCTTATTATAACTACCATATTGTAATAACGATCTCCGTCGAATAAAATTTGTTTTTTTTTTAAGTTGTACATTCTAACATTCAAGTTAACTCACTGACTTGTTATAGATACTACAGTTTAATTTTGACTTTGTCGTTAATCATTAGTTTCTTTTGCGTCTTACTATTTAATTTTTAATCCTGGCCTACTTACTTGCCTTTCATAATTAAATTAATTCCCTAATTATTAAATTAATTCACGGTTATTATTTTATTTCTCATTTGTTCAGATTGATTAAATTCAAATCATCTTAATCAAATTAATTTCGAATTTATTTAAGTAATTCTCTCTTGGAAGTTGCAAAGCTTAGGCTAAAACGAGTGCCATATTTCAGCTTTGGGGTATTTTTTGCTTGTGCCGTTAAGAAGCCCGTGGCGCCTTATAAATAACCACCCTACCCTCCGGCATTAGAGCTAGGGCCCTATTTGCACGCTTTGACGACTCGTTCTAGCTTACGAATCTGTACTTGCAAATTCACTTAATTTTAAATTTTTCTGATTTGATATTATTCACCTTCGGTCTCTTCTAATCCGAGGTGAAGGTTTGCGCCAATTAGAAGAGAGAAAAAGCGTGGCGAATTAAAATTCGGTATCAAAGGCGATGGGATAGGGCCCCTAACCCTCCATGAAAGGAAAAAAATAGATTAGTGTGTTTCAAACAAATATTTTTGAAGTTTGCTTTTTCTTAGATGTTAATTTAATATAAATTATAAATATAGTCGATATGCAGAGTTAAAAAAGTTTTAAAATAATGTTTTCAATAAATATCGGATGTAGCTCTTGTATATGTTTTTTGTGTAATGTAACAAAAAAACCTTACGTCTTAAAGCTTTTTTTGCCCATTTTCGTATATAGATAGGTTCATTCTACTACAATATGCTATCCAGCTTAATGTAACAAGAAAAAAAAATGTCGATCAGTGAATAGGCTGAACTGCATTACAAAAATCCTATCGGCCAAGGTAACTATTGTTACTTTAGGCATTCTTTAATTAATTAAATAATTTTGATATGCACAATAACACTTATTTTTTACTATAAGCATGTTTAATGGAAAAAAATATTTTTTAAGTTATTAGATATTAAGCAAATATTGTTTTTGTGAGATTTATGTGTTAAAAGCAAAATAAATTGTACTATTGGGACACGTCTGAATAAACTTTGTCAGAGCGCGAGCGTCTTAAATAGCCTCGCAAACCTCCGGAACACATTCAGAAATTCTATATATACCAAGTCTAAATAGAAGCTATAGAGTCCTTAAGCTGCTTCCAGTTGTAAAACAATACAGTACGTTTTGCAGCTTTGTCCTTGCCGAAATCGCATCACGAGTGTTTGCGCTGAATTAGAAACTTTTCCGAAATTCTACTTGCATTACTGTATTTTGCAGGATCTTTCTATTTATAGCTCCTTAAATATTAAATTTGAAGCTCTCAACCGTTCCCTTTTGCGTATCCAGCTTTTAATTTATAAACACTTTAACTGCTAGCATTATTTGGTGTTCTACTTCATCTGCGCCTGTCCAGTGTCCATGATGATGTACTGTAATTTTTTTGTTGCAATAAACTGAAAAGAGTGTCTGCAATATTTTTTTAGTAGGTAAGAAAAATAAAAAGCTGAGGTTTTTTAATCAAAAAATCAGATAGGTTGCACTAAGTAGGTCAAAATCAAAAATCTTCAGCAAAAATTTTAAGTTATAAGAATTGATACTTAAAAAAATTTAAAATGATAAAAATATCGTTTTGTATTTAGCAGACGCGTTAAACGTAAAAATTATAAAGCCAAAGTTACGAATGTGCCTTGCAAATCCAGCCACTTTACATGTGTGTCTATTTCAAGAGTGTGGGAATTTATCAGTTGCTTCATTTTAAAAAGAACGAATTTACCACATTGGTAATTTTCGCATTGCAGTTGGACCGAGTGTGTAAAGTCCAATATAGTGGCATTTGCCACATTCGACAGGGAAAAGTCATCATTAGTTTATGGTTCAAAAGGTAAGCGAAGTTATATACATATTAACGATAGTAAGCAATAATAATAATACAGTGATCCCGTCCATTCAAACTTATTGGGACTGAATCCTGTTCGAATTACCTGATTGTCAGATTCACCGAAATGAATCGACACAGTAAAAATCGATTCTTAGCGCCCAAAAATAAAAAACAAACTTAATTTATAAATAAAATTAATAATTAAACGTTGCAAATCCTGTATAACACTTCTGTATTTTTGTATTCTATAAATAAAAATCTTAGTAAATTGAGTTCTTCTTGCAAATGAATGCCTTTTAAAGATATCAGCTTTTTTGTAATTTTATTCAGATTACTAACTCCACTGCACTTTGTTTTTATGCGAGCGGATTTGGGTGTGTGCATGCATGCGCATTACAGTTTAGACTATGCTGCTGTTAATAAATTATGTTTTATACTCAGAAAAAAAAATACCTTAGTCCATGTGTAATTTATTTTGAATAGTTTTTTTAGGTGACACAAGTAATGGACAATCGACTATTAAAGAGGCGCAACAAAAATTTGTTGAGAACGAACCGCAGCAATCTACCTCTACCATAGCATTACAATTGTTAATTATGTGCCTCTACTATACACTCTGCAGATAACTGGATTTTCCCGATGCATCATTTATCACCCGCCAACAAGTGGATCAGAGAAGCTCATCGAATTCTTCTGCCTATGCGCTTAATGAAGGCCCCAGCGTATCCGAGAAATAAAAAGACTGAAGAACCGAAAAAGAAAAAAATTGCAAAAACAAGGCAAAGAGATGAGCTGGCGAAGACGAAAACAGGATTATTGAGAATCCTGTGCGTCGTCTTCTATCAGCTCTATGCATCGCCAAACCAAAACACAAATGTATTCAGGTTGTTTTTGTTTATGGTGGCACACCCACTAAAGGTAAATCCTATCGCGCTCGACGAGCGGTATGTGTGTGTGCGAAGAAGACGCAGTGCGCCGGAAAAAGGAGTTCTTGTAGAGCGATGTTCTGGGTGTTTCCAGTTGTACGACGAACTGGTGTGCTCTTGCCGTCCGCCGTTACTGTCTGACATCTGCCGTGAAAATATCTGTAAGGCAGGGACATCTCAACCACATGTCTGCGGTATTCCAGACTATCCAGATTCCGGGTCAACTCCGGGTCGTCGACAAGACGCACAGCTGTCTTTTGAATGGAATCCAGCAACTTTAGGGTATGCTATGCTATGGTGCGGCACCCCAGATGTGTGAGCAATATTCTATAAGCACGGTCTTATTTGCGTTTTGTAGAGCAAGGCTGGTTTTGCGATGTTAGAAACGTGGTCATGCCAGAACATATTACTGGTGACCGAGACACTCAGCAGTCCGATTGACGAGGATAAAGGAATGGTCGATCCTGCCATAATGGTATAAGGGCCCACCGTATTGGCCCTCTTGGTAAATGTGGCTGCTTTGAACTGGACCAAATTTCTGTCTTTGATGCATTGAACTGGACCAAATTTCTGTCGCCACAAGTTTGAACTTTCTCCAGGTCTTGATTAATTGCTGTAATCTGCTCCTCTCTGCGCTGATAAGTATCACTCGCTGGTAAAGGTTTTTCTGATCTAAACTGGGAGACAAGGATACTGTCATCTGCAAAACTGTAAACAGGATTATTGATTTCGATCAGCAGGTCATTAATATAGATGAGTAACAGAGTTGGTGAAAGTATTGCGCCCCGAGGCACGCCCGCGTTAATGGTGAATGGGCCTGAGATGTGTCCATCAACTGCAACGTGCAGGGATCGGTTCTTAAGGAAACTGGCAAGCCAGCTACAGTGAGAGGATGGGAGTCCGAAAAACGGCAGTTTGTTGAGCAGTCCGTCATGTCAAACTCTGTCGAATGCCCTCGAAATATCCAACACAATCGCTCGAGACTATCCGTAGTTTTCAATTGCCCTATTCCATGTATGAGTGACATAGGCCAATATATCTCTTGCCGATCTCTCTTTGTGAATGTCGTTTTGATTATCGCTGATTATTCTGTTATTCTCGAGGTACTTGAGTAGTTGCTGATTGACTACACGTTCCAAGACTTTGGAGATTATTGGAAGCAAGGCAATTGGGCTATAGTTTGAGTGCGTGGTTTTCTTGCCTTTTTTTGGAACAGAAGAAGATGGGTAAATCCCTTTTTCGTAACACAGAGAGAATAATTTGATTCTGGAATCACCATCATGTCTATATATTCCTACTGTGGAACTGAGAACAACCAGCGCGGAAGCGGAACATGATTCGGAAAAACCTCTCAGCGCTTCCCAGTTCTGGTGGGGTGGTCTTTCAGCGAACGATAAGAGTATGCGTATGCATCTACCGCCGAGGGCCGCTTACACTGTAAGCATAGGCCCCAGACTCATTCCTTTGGTGGTCCCTAGTCTGACAGGGGTAAGAATGGGGTTTGTTGGGTCACTCCCCAGTGATTAGCTCCAGACTTTGTACCTTGGTGTTCTCCAGCCTGGAGGATTACGATGATATTTGATGGGCTACATCCCGTGGCAACTCGGAATGGCGGGAGCGTCACTCCCCGTAATCAATCTGCTCTTACCAGTTTGACGTTCCTGCCAGACAATACAATGCAGCCCCTCTTGCCACAAACTTTTATTGATCAGCTCCAGATTTTGTACTTCGGTGTGCCTGGGGGAGGACGACGGGATTTGATGGGACATATCCTGTGGCAACTCGGAATCGCGGGGGCGTCACTCTCTGTAATCAAACTGCTCTCATCAGTTTCACGTTCCTGCCTGCTAATATAATGCAGCTCCCCTTGTCTGTCACTGATCAGCTCCAGACTTTATACTTCGGTGTACTCCAGCCTGGGGGAGGGCGATATGGTGGACCACATCCCGTGGCAACTCGGAACGGCGGGGCGTCACTCCCCTTAAATGAAACTGCTCTCACCAGTGTGACGTTCATGCCGTTGTTAATGAACAGCACCGCTAGAAAATATACAATGATTGGGTGCGCTCTTGCCGTCTGTCGTGACTGTCTGACAGGGGGACATCTGCCGTGAAAATATCTGTAAAACATTGATGTCTCGGCCACATATCGCCGATTAACCGCACAGCTCTTTTCTGAATGGAATCCAGCAGCTTTAAGGTGTGCTTAGGTGTGGCAACCCAGATGTGTGAGCGATATTCTATGCGCGGTCAGGGTACGTCCATAGTGCACCGCTTCCCGCTTCTCGTTTCATCGCGGCAGACTAGCGATAAAAAATGTATATAAAGTAATGGCGGCGCGTGGCCATAGTGCGCCTGTAACATGTTTCAACCTGCTTAATCAGCTTTTACCGGAATGAATTTTTATTTATTTTTCTCGCATACCGCTTAACCCGCTCGGTGTTTGATATCATTTGATGTGCAATACGCAGGATTGTTCTAGTTTGTTGCTCTGCCATTTAAGCAAATATTAAATATTTATAAACATTGATTACAAAGCTAAGATCCGTAGGATGGAAATTGATAAAGGTATTTTAATGTCGGAAGTGCTTTTAAAAAATGTTATATGGGACAAACGATTGAAGTATGGTCACAGATAACCCAAAACAGATACGTAAGTGGCAATTTAAATACGTGCAACAAACTTCGCAGCGAATGACTCATGGTTGTAGATGGCCTGAACAGGTTTTGGCTATCTACAGTTTGGTGCGGGCCGTATGGAAAAAGCATTCTAAGTCGCAACAAAACCACAAGCGGAATAGTACGGATTGATTTGACTGAATATTACAATCTTATTTTTTAAATTAACGTATAAAATTAGTTTAAATGTGCTAGTGACATGCCTGGTTATACGTGCCTGTATTCCGTTGTTCAAGCAGAAGCACTGGCGATAAATCTTTGTTCAGGTGCCCTAAACACCGAGAAAGGTATGTCTTGTGATTTTTACATGTCAAAGCAAGTTATTTATATATTGTATGTCATACCAGTACATTATTGTGTTTTTATACCTTAGATACCATTTACATAATGGATTACTTTATGCCCGTGCGGGCATAAAGTCCACTTTAAGGCCCGTGCGGGCATAAAGTACACTTTATGGACTCAAATAATTGAATTGAATTCGTATTTTTTAAATATTTACATATTGTGAATGCAATAACGAACTAGTATGACATAAAAGTTTGTATGCACCATGGGTATTAATAGATGTGTACGCCCTCGGGCGACTTATAAGGTAAATTCGAATCTGGGGGTTTGCAACATTGTCGCCCTCAGGGCATAAACATCTACTTAATACCCTTGGTACATAAATAACTATTCTGCCCTGAAAATAGACAAAAACACACTAACAACTGCTCTTGAAAAGTGGACATTTCACACATTTATTCGGGTATTTAGATTAAAGGTCTTCGTCTCCGTTTTAGAGCTTCGCCCTCAGAGGTTCCATTCCCAGATCTCTAAAAAAGCGGGTCCAATTTTAGGGCTTCACCCCCCCCCCCAGGAGCCCCTTTTCGCAGAACTGAAGAAAAAGAGACTCTCATATCAGGGGCCCCCTTTTAAGGCTTGGGGTCAAATTTTAGGGCTTCCCCCCGAGGCTCCATTCCTAAATCTGTATAAAAATGTCTCCCGTACTATAGGCCCCGTTTTAGGGTTTCGCTTCCCAGGGCTTCGCCCCATGGGGCCCCTTTTCCAAATGTGTCAGATATGAGGCTCCCACACCGGGAGCCCCATTCAAAAGCTTCGCCTCACTAGGGCCCCATTTAAAATCTGTGGAAAATGAGCCCCGTACCAGGGGCCCCATTTCAGGGCTATGGGCCTCAAGGAGCCCCAATTAGGACTTCACCCCCGTATGCTCGTTTCCGAATATGTAAAAAATGGGTCCCCCGAGGGAAGGCAAAACCATAAGAGGAGACCGCCGCGTTGGTGCATGGCGCCTTTTTCCAAAGTTATGAAAAGAATGACTCCAAAAATTAAGGGCGAAACCCTAGAATGAGGGACAAAACCCTAAAAGGGCCCCCCGGGAGTGCGTTGTCCCAGCCCTGGCATCTCAATACCTACTCATCAATTACTTACACAAATTGCTGTAGAAGTGTTTATATGGTCTTTGTAAACTATAAATTTTAATTTAAAGACAAGATGCTTGATATATTATATTATAATAAATATTATATTATATAATATCAATAGTATAGTATGGAACGCATGTGAAAATCACTTTTCACACGAGTGTGAAGTTTGATGGCACGAGCCGTAGGCGAGTGACATAATTAACACTTGTTGCACAATATACTATTCTATCACACTACCAGTGGGGCACCTTGTATGTAGCAGTCGTAGAAAAATAGTGTGTGTGCTACACGTGCTGAAAAGACTTTTCACACTCATGAGACTTTAAACCAAACTGTCTCATTGGTGTGAAAAGTCTTATTTTCAGCACTCGTTGCACAATATACCATAATGATACTCACATATACATAAATAAAATCGGTTATTGGTGCAGCCAGTCTTTTAATAATTCCCAGCCGCAGGTTTAAAACTACTTTGTGCGGGCAATTCAACGCCGCTGATAGACGCGTCATAAGCATTTAAAGATCCTTTACACAAATAGCGCACTATGTAAAAATCGACCTCTCCTATTGGTCGATCCATCTCGTATTACGATATGTCTGCGTGATGCAATCGATTTCTATCAAGAGCTCTTGTGGTGTAGAGGTTTAGATCGTTGGGTCTCACCTGGAAAACGCGGGTTCGAACCCCGTTGCTTTTTTTATTATTTTTTAAAAATTATGTTTCTAAACAGCTTTTTTTCTTGATTTTGGGTATGTCTTGGGTTAGATTGGGTTAGCACCTGGTTAGTTTCCGCTCCTTGAGCCCCCGTAGCGAGCGGAGGGCCATGCGGATCGACCAATGGGAAAGGCCGATTTGCATATAGTGCATTATTTGTGTAAAGGATCTTATAATGCGCGTCATAAAACGAGATTCGATATTTCATGCGCTTTCGGATCTGTAGTTGGGTTATCTGGGGAATGGTATTCACCAACTTCTGAGCGATACCTATTAATTTCATGAAGGTGAGTTGCTTTCTGGTTTTAATTTATTAGAAACATTATCGCTGGCTAATAACATTCATAACAGGTCCTCACGAGATAACTCTAAGATGCCAACTGAGACGAAGCGACTGAAGCGAGATACTCATGCAAGCGTTGCTATATGACCATCACCTGCTACAATCGCGCAGGTTGACCAAGCGGACAGAGTAAAAGCCGGCTAGCGAGAAGCGAGAAGCGGTGCACTATGTTCGTACCCTCATGTTTGCGCTTTGTATAGCAAGCTGCTACGGTGTATCCAGTTTTTTTTTGTTGCTAAAAGCGCACCAAGCTTCTGCCAGGCATATTTTGCGATGTCAGCAACGTAGTTGTTGTTGACCGAGACACGCAGTTGTCCGATCGACGAGGATGAATAAATAATCGATCCTGCCATAATGATGTCAGAGCCCGCCGTATTGGCTTTTTTGGTAAACGTGGCCGCTTGGGTTTTTGCTGCATTGAACTGGATCAAATTTCTGTCGCCCTAAGTTCGAAGTTTCTCTAGATCTTGATTTAGTGCTATAATCTACTCCTCTCTGCGGTGATAAGTCTCAGTCGCTGGTAAAGTTTTTTCTGGTCTACATTGGGAGACAAGGGTACTGCGATCTGCAAAACTGTAAACAGGATTATTGGTTTTGGTCAGCAGATCATTAATATAGATGAGAATAGAGTTGGGGAAAGTATTGCGCCTTCAAATACGCCTGAGATGTGCCCATCAACTGCAAGGTGCAGAGATCGGATTTTTAAGGAACGCAAGCAGAGAGACGCTGGCAGTCCGAAGAACGTCAGTTTGCTGAGCAATTCGTCATGCAAAACTCTGTCGAATGCCTTCGATATATCTAACTCTATCGCTCGAGATTCTCCGCAGTTCTCAATTGCCCTACTTCATACATGAGTGACATAGGCCAATATATCTCCTGATTTCTCGTTGCGAAAGCCGTATTGGTTATCGCTAATTATTTTGTTGGTCTAGAGATACTTGAGTAGTTGCTGATTGACTACATGATCCACCACTTTGAAGATTATTGAAAGTCAAGCTCTTTGAGGATTCTACGAATATCATGGTGATGAAACTTAGCTTCTGCCAGGTAGTGTTGCCGTTGGTTATGGTCGAGAGAGCCTTGCCTTGTGGGACGTTTAAGTCAGAGTGCGATGAAAACATTGCAGCGAGCATGTTTGCTTTTCCCTTAGCCAACGCCGCGTTCATCTGTCAAGGGTGGGAGAGACGCTTTTTTTAAGTTATTACTTACTGTCTTTGCTTCTGACCAGAATTTTTTGGAGCCACTGGCGCATTGCAAAAGTTTATCTCTTATCCTCTGTTTGTCCTTAGTTTCGCCAGTCACATGCATGTTTGCATTCGTTTTTCGCTTCAGCAAAACAATTGCAACTTTCAGTGATCTGATTTTGCTACCACTACTTGTAGGCTTGCTGTTTCCAACCTACAGCCCTTTCGCATCTTCTGCCGAAACACGGCTTTCCTTTTGACGCTAATTTGATGGAATTTGGGATGTATGTTTCCATTCCTGAGCAGTGGCGGCTCGCGGCTTTGAAAAGTGGGGAAGAGCTTCCCACATCGACAGAAGGAACAGCGCGAACAGCGAAAAATTTTTGTGGTCCACGCCCAAACTGCCAAAATTTGTTAATAATTATTACCGGTATTTTTTAGGTAAATCATCAAAAAATAAAATATATTCATATTGTACTAGCAACAAATCATTTTGTTGCTAATACATGTCTACGAATAGCACATTAAAACTAGAATATATAGAAAATATCTCTTGTATAATACTATAATGGATCAACCGTTGAATGTAAATAAAAAATAATTCCAAGAATTCACGGCGGAATATCCCCCTAATAAACTCGCAATAAACCAAACAACGTGCTTTCGCGTTCATCTGAGAATGGAAGTGCTAGACGCCAGCTCTTCCAATCATTGCAAACCAAACAAATGTACGACCATTACGACGTCATCGTTGTCATGGCAACCAACTAGTTGCGCTTATACTTTTGATGACTCGACGGCCCTCGCGCGATATCTCTTCCGTAAAGGTCTACACAAATGATAATGAAATTGCCACTGCTATCGGCGCGTACGCGAAAAGAAATAGACATTTTCATGTGGGTTCACCTCTGTTCTATTCGATAGTGAAGCTAACGGGCAATGTGCAGGTGGCGAGATTCTTGTTCTTGTTTTATAAAGCTTTGATTTTAATATTTGAAAATAATTGAATTATTAGTTATTAGAGGGGTAACGGGAAACAGATTATTCCTAAACTAAGAACATTTTATCATTGAATCTTAAAATATATTATTTTCCTGATCAATGAATTAATTGTATTTCTTTAAATTACATTTTCTTGAGGAAGTGACACTTCCCCTACTTCCGCTGAATAGCCGCCACTGTTCCTGAGGCGATTACTTGCGTAATCTCTTCGAAACAGATTGACAGGTCGTTGGTCATTGATCGCCGTTTCTTTTTTAATTATTCAAAGTGAAATGAAGTGTGACTCTGTTCCTTTAAAATTGAAAGGAAGCCTAAGTATGTATCTATGTATACTCCTGATTATTGGCCATGATTAATAAGAGATGCTCGTCAATTACTGGAGATGTTTTACCTACATCATCTCAATGGTGAAAAGTAACAAAAACTGTGATTTTTATTTCATTCACGACTTCTAAAAATGCCAGCAACTAGGCTTCGCTATTTAAAAGGACCTTAATAAAAATTTTGTTGCAAATCGGATGTTATTGTTTTGTGGAAAATTTGTTGATGTAGGCTGCCGCAAATTTAAAAACCGTGGTCGTGCCACAACCGTGCTAACATACAAAGCTTATGCTACTAGTGAAGCGAAGAAAATAATAGAAAAAATGTGAAGGCTTAACAATTCCAAGGACTTATCATACATTTTTTTAAATCTTTAAGAACAAGCCGTGACACTAGGGAGTGTAGCGTTGCAACACAGAAATATAATTTCCTCCATTTCACCTAGATTTATGTGGTTGATATTCTTTTTACCTTATATTAGAACATAATATACCTATTGTGAACTTAGAATGTATATCTTATAATTTAAAACATTAAGTATTTCATACTTTCAAATATTGGAACGCACCCGACCGGTATCCACGATTTCAGTTCCGAAGTGTTCGTAGCCGTATTTCATTTTTGCACGTTCTTAGGCCGGATATAGAAGTTATTTTTTGGAACTGACGTAGTCATCCCTTTGGAGCGATGCACGCGTTGGTAGAGAAAAAGTTAAATTTCGAAGTCGAGATATTGCCGTTGTAATTTTTGACCATCTATTCGTATTAATTTATCTGGAGATAAATTGGCAAGCACTTTGCTTTTAATATTTCTCGTAAATGTGCTTTATGTAAAGTGAGGTTACCCTCTTAAGAGGTATGTTATATCTTTGTATTTCTATATTAGAGAGTAAATTATTTATAATTTAACCAGGGTCCTTCCTCCACCTGGTCTTTCGCTACCCTACTCAGCGTCTCCAGGTGTATTTCTGCCAGCTTGTGATCTCTATGATAAAGTGATACCGACTCACATGGCCACCAACCTCTACCAGTGGATTCCATGTCCGTGTGACCGCAAGAGAATGCTATACTAGGCCGTATAACTACTTATTTTACCAATAATAGCTTACCTTATCTTTTTAAAAACTAGCGATAAATGATTTTTAATCGTATATTACCTGGTATTGTATCTATATCTAATACCGTTTCTTTATCCTCATCTGGTTAATTAATAGCGACTATCTTCACTATCGTATACGATATTATCTTTGATTAGCAAATGTCTTGCTAATACCACTGTGATTATCTGAATTACTTTTTTGTGTTGCGTATATTTACCTAAATGCTAGATCCCTACTGTGGGTCATATCATTACTAATCTTATTCTTATCGAACTTACCGTTAAATGATGTTTAAACGTTAGTTATCTTTTATCAGAATTATTAGGGATGCTTAACGTTATTTGAATAATTAAAACTGACTTCCTTCATTACCGCATATAATCTTAACTTGATTAGCAGACCTATTGCTAACACAATAGTGATAATCTGACTTATTTTTTTTGTATTACGTATACTTACATAAATGCTACACACATATTGTAATTTGCTGTAATCCTTAATGCAGTAGACCGTCTTACCTAACTACCACTTTAGGTTTTCGTCCATATGTGCAGGTTACCGAATTGAGCTTGCTTCGTTTTTCCCTGTAGATCTTCATTGATCAGATTTTCTCTTTACATATTTAGTTATTTGATTTAATTTCTTTGACTGTTTATTTGTTGGCGGATGTTGATGGGATTAATTTATAACAGGTTAATTTATTCTGATTAAGGTATTCTGTGATTAACTGTATGTAGTCAGAAGTTTAAAAATTCAGATTTTAGCTGGAAATATGTCAAAAATAGGAACAAGGCAGTTCTAATGATTTAAAACTTAAGATTAGACTTGATAATCTTATAATTTGATTGATGTTTATTTTAGAGAATCTTATCATTATTTTAGTTGCGATACCATAATCTCAATTAGGTTTTGGACCTAATTAATTTTCCTTTGTGCAAGATATGTCCGAGAAACTATTTAATATTTAAATAATAATAGGACCTTTAATGTTCATTTTGGTATTCTGAAGTCAAGGTCAAGTTAAGTTTTTGCAATTTCTTTTAAGGTTTCTCGATATTCGTATATAGGGTATTTTTTCTAAATTTTAATACCCTAATTCCAATTCTTAAAGCTCATTGATATATTCATAATAAAAACATTAGTGGCGCCTTCGCACAACTGTCAACTCTACGGCCCACACATATAAATACTAACACCAATGAGTGAACCAGGCATATGGACCGGTTGTTAAGCAATTAACTAATCGCGTTACAGGATAACCAACTTAAGCCGGGTATAGACGAAGACTCGGAGACTGACAGCGATAAAGATCATAAAAGATTTTTCCCTTAAAAAAATGTCTTACTTGTTTCATAAAATTTTAAGTTAAGATTATATCATTTCCAAGATTTTGCTTATTATTTTTTTAATTTTGATTCTTTAATAAATTTTTACATGTTTTATTCAGTTTTAAGTTATCATTTCATTCAAAATGTTTTAGTTTCCTAATTGCATTTGACGTATAACAGATTCACAACAATTTCGAACAGCTAAAGCACATTAAAATGAATAATGAAAGAATATTGCACAAACAAAATATATGTCAGCATGATCATTTTCATTTTAAATAATTATTATTAAACTATATTAAACTTTATGAAATGTCAAATATAATTAAATATTTCAGCTCCAAGTCTATTTGAAATATTAGCCATAATTTAATGAGCGATTCGGAAATTTTGGTTATTAATTTAAAGCACATTATGTTAGGTTGACATGTATTTATGATACAGATCTTTTGTATTAGACAGTGTAAATTAATATTAAAATGCTGCTATCCAATGAACATGAAATATTGGATTAATTAAGGATTGATTATTTAAACTGCGTTTTATAATGCAGGAATAAAGATATTCCCTTGTAAGGAAGCGAAAGTAATAGGTTTGTTCTAGCAGCGATTTCAAACGGTACAAAACCATCCGGAGTTTGCGCATAGCAATATAAGCGACACTTATATCGCTATGCGCAAACTCCGGATAGCTTTGTACCGTTTGAAATCGCTGCTAGAACAAACCTAATAATACTTGGAAATCCTGGTACCAGTACCATAACTTACTTGACCAAGACATGTGTCATTATACTTATTTGACTACGGTATCTATCATTATCCTTAAGGCCGATTCATACTATAGGTCAAGTCATGGTCTGATCACGGTCTGGTGACAGTTAGTTCAAAATATCGTTGGAAAGAAATACCGGGTTCACTTGATTGGTTCGTGATCTGACCTTGCTGTACAATTTATTATACAAGCCATCTGACTAGGACCAGACCCTGATCAGAACGTGACTTGACCTATAGTTTGAATCGGCTTTAATACCTTACATATTGCACATGATTAGGTTTTGCTCTTTTTAACATTAATACTGGAATTCGTTACACCAATTCCAGGTATAATATTACATTCCAAGAATAATAAGGCTTGACGTTATTTAAAAAGCGTACCAATTTTTAACTTTTACGTGTATACATGTAACTTTGATTGTATTCTCTGAGGCCGGTTTGTAGGCCTCACACGTCAGCAGCTAGGCTTAAACTTCTAACGGTCTCAGAACACAAGTAACACCCCCTTATTGTCTAGAGCTGATCGCTAATTTGACCATTTTCACAACTGACACTCTGATATCTATCCATTAAATAGGATTCAAAAAGTTTGTGTGCAGTTCCCCTAATGCCATAAAAGTATAATTTATCTAACAATATGTGCAGTTTGACGAAGTCAAATGCTGCACTCAGGTCAGTAAATAGACCCAAGAAACTTTGCCTGTTTTCAAAAGCCTCATTTAGAAATGAAATAAGCCTATTTATTGCGTGTGAGGTATTTGACGCTCTCCTGAAGCCGAACTGCTCAGGCACCAGTATTTTGTTTAAATCTAGATAGTCTACAAGTTGTTTGTTGATAACATTTTTCAGAATCTTAGAAATAGCAAATAAGGATGCAATTTGTCTATAGTTCTAAGGAAGGCTCCTGTCACCCTTCTTGTAAACAAGGTAAGATATTTGCAACTTTTAGCGGACTAGGGAAGCAACTCTCCTCCAAACAAGTATTTATTATATCAAGCAAAGGCCCTTTCAATAAATAGCTAACTTTCTTAACACTAAATACATTTACACCATAGAATGTCCTCAGTTTTTTAATTTTTTAATTTACCTAGGATTATTGTTAATGAATGAACATGAGTTCATCTATTGGTCTAAAAAATATTGAATTTACTTGGTTTAAATTACCGTCCAGAAAGGCGTTATAATCTGTGGGTGCATTAGATAGTCTTTGAGTTAGTTCAGTTGTATAATTAACATAAAATTTGTTTAATTCGTTGGGCGTAACATTTTCAGGTTCGTTACGTGGTTTGTTTCGTTTACCTGTTTCGGTGTTTATAATGTCACAGACAGTTTTATTATAGTTGTCTGCTTTTTCCAGTTTCCCTAGATTATACCTCCTCCTGGAACAAGAATGCTGTAATAGCCATTTTTAAATTCTTTATAAATTTCAATGTTTCCCTCAGTGGAAAATGTCATAGTAAAATAGCAACCAATCCTTTGCCTGTTTAACCTCATGCGTGATCCAGCCTCTATCATTCCTAGAGCCTCATCGATTAGAGGAATTAGAAACACACAAATTATAATAATATAAAAATTCAAAGTGAAAGGTCATATATTTATTTTCGGCAACCATTGCACCATACACATTTAGCCAAGTTTCCCCTGAAAGATAAAAGGCAAAATCATTGAAGTTTTTTTGGCTGTATATTCGCCTTTTTTCAGTATTATTATTACTTTGCTTACAAATGACACATTCAACTAACAGTGCCCAATGATCTGAGAAACCCATTGCAAAAACTTTAACTGGTTCATTAACCCTTAATTTGGCAAACTTTTGTTTAACGACTTTTTGACTATTGAAGCATATAAGTGGGATATTTTTTAGTCAAATAAGTACAATTTAGCGAAAAATAAAGTAATATGTCCAAAAGTTGAAAAATATTAATTGTATCTCATTGGATACATTATCAATTTCTTTAAAAATTTCATGTATAATAATATGTATATTTTAGGACACATTACCAATTATATAAACTATCCACATAAGTAAAGCAAAGGCATTTTATTTCACATTATGCTAAAAAATTTATAAAAACAAATTAACATAAAAGAACCTTCTTTTAAGAAACAGGACATAATGCTGGGATAACATAAAATTCAAATTTTTAACAACACAAACCTATTGAAAAACTATTAGTTGCTCTGATGGAAAGCCTGAAAACAGTTTCGGTTTTTCACTAAGCATAATCTGGTACCACATTTTATGCATATCCAATGCGTTGAGTATTGCGGAAAGTGACCAACCCCATCTTCTCGGACGTCACTTGGTGGTCTTGGTATTACTGGTCTTATTATTTTCTTTTTTATAATATTAACAGTTTCCGTTGAAGGCCTTTTATTTGCAAGCCTTTCTTTAATTTTTAAAGATTTTGCAATATAGTATCTAAAATCTTTCAGACGCACTTCTTCCATATCACTTATTTCCGAAGACACAAATTTAAGTTCTCTTCGATATAGAAGCCACAAGTTATTTATACATAAATCGACCATTTGTGCAAAAATAGTCAAATACCAACGCCTTGTTTTTAGAGGAATTCTGTAGAGTGAGATTAACATGTCCATTAAATCTACGCCACCCGTGTGTGAATTATAATGTTTTACAATATTAGGGCAAGCTATTTCAGCCCTTTCCTTTTTGTTTTTGTTATATCGTGAGATAGTGGTCACTGGCTCTACAGACACGTATTACAAGCGTAACGGCCTTGTTGTCATACCATTTAACACAATTAATTTTGTTGGTGTTGTCACTCTTTTTGCAAAATGAACCTCGACCCTTTTTTGCTAAAACCTTGTCATTGTCAAGAAGGCAGTTTTGGAGACGATTTGATCTTATTGTTCCAAGTGATAAAATTCCATAGTTGTTGCGTAAGGTATACAGTAAATCCAGTGAAGAAAAAAAGTTATCAAAATAAACTGCCGAGCAAGCCGGGTATTTTATAGTCTTGCATAGACTAAGTACAATTTTAGCTCCCAATCCCAAAGATATTTCCTCTTTTGTGAACTCATGGTATTCTCTAAACGTGCCTTCGCCACCATACAGAATAAAATCATAAACAATACCTGAAACACCAGCCCTTACAAAAATTTAAAAACCCCATTTTTTAGGCTTAGATTTTATGTACTGCCTTTTCGATCCTGCCTTTTTGCCTTTATATGGCACTATCATTTCGTCGATAGACTGCTTCTTTTCTTCTTCGACCGCCATGCAATTCTTCCTTATTATCTCTACAACGGGTCTAATTTTAAAATATGGGTCATCGTTTTGATTAGCATTGTTCACAAAATGAATGTATCTTCGTATTTGCTGATATCTTTTCAGTGGCATTACTTCTGCGATTTCATCATATCTATACTTTTGACTCCAATAATCGATGTAGGATGGCATATCAATTATTCCCATCAATATCTGGATAGCTAGGAAATCCCTCATTTCATCAACGGAGAAAAAAATAGATTTTCCTGTTTCTTGAACTGAATATAAATACGTATTGTCAACAATTAGTCTGATCAAATTTTCCGAAAAAAACATGTTAAAATATTCAAGCGGCGATTTTATCTCACTAAAGATGGCGAAGCTATCAACGGGTATATCAACTGGAAAACTGAATTTTTCATTTGTCCAATTGTAATCAATGTCAAGCCTTCTTTTTGTCTTCGTTTCTTTTGAAGAGACCTTTGGGTTGCTTGTCTTTTTGACTGAATTATCCTTGGTCTGTAATCTGGTCTTTAGGGGAGTGAAAAACGAAGTCGCAGGCGTTAAAACCGGCAGAGAGCTGCTTTTTACTGGAGTTTTATGATAAGGCAGAATTCTATTATTGCTGACATTACAATTGTGACCTTCAGAAGCTTCATCACTATCTGACACACCATCAATGATTTTACGCAATTGTTTTGCTAACGATTCAGGAAGAGAGGGAGCCTCGGAGGAATCAGAATCCGGTTGTGCATCAAACGGTTTTGAAAAAACATGTTCTTCATCCTCACTCGAATCGCTTGCATCTGAGGTACTAGGTGGTAAAAGGTCCATAATTTTGTCTTTACGCGTATACGCCATTGCATGAATTACTTCTGAAACAATATAGGCACTAAATAGGTAAGTACACGTAAATTTCTGACTGAAACTTAAAAAAAAAATAATTATACTGAGTTTTTGGCAATGTGTATTACATGATACATAATAGAAAGATTTTATTTTCTTTAAAAGTTGATAATGTGTACTATAGGATACATAGCAAAATAACCATATTCTGTAGACAAATTGGCATGGTAGATTATAGGATACAATAAAAACAAATGCATCGTACTGACGAAACCAGATATTGGAATGATATAAATATCATTATACGAAGTAAATACACTACTTAAAAATAACGTCTAACTGTTTTTTTTATAAAGAAATATGTTTTTATACAAAATAAATAAGGAAAACTTACCGTATATCTAGTTTACAGGTTGCCGCTAGCTGACTAGTCTAAACTGTCATGGTGCAATTCTGGTGACGAGTGTTAGATGGCGTTAGTATTACTAGGTCTAGTTAAAAAAACCTTTGAGAAACCTAGTATGCATATGCAAAATCCGAAATATTTACTTGTAATATAAAAACGCACTTTCAAATTTGTAGTATCTTATAGGATACAATGTCAAATTAAGGGTTAATAAAGTTACTAAAAACATTATCCAGGCATTTGCCTTTTCCATGTGTAGGATCACCCACGTGCCTGTGATGGCCGTAGGACTGAAAAAGATGTTTCACACATTGTAAATTGCCATCATAAACATTATTAAAATAAACATTGTTATCACCTGCCACTACTACATTTATTTCCAGTGACAATAGCCAAGGCTCTGGACATTATTTCCACAAAAGTGTCAACATTTCTTTGTTCCGTTGAACGATACACACTAATTACTACAAAATTTAGGGCTTTGATACAACAAGCCGATATTTCGCATATTTTAAGCTTAGAAAGGGCTACTACATTATCTAGACTATATGTCTTAATTTATGGGTGCACAGAAATACATGAGCCACCATTTTTTATTTCCTCTCTACAATAATAACTAGCTAATAGATCGTTACCCAAGTTTATACATTTTAAATGATCCTTTCTTAACCAATGTTCATTAATACACACTATCTTTACTTGGGGGTTATGCATCAAATAATATTCCAAGGCCAAGAACTTATTAGACAGACACTGGATAGTATTCTAATTACCTCTCTCTCTCTCTCCGTCATTTAATACCTCTTCGCTGGAAAACCCCTTCTTGTGGTTGGACTGACACCTTAAACGAGGCAGCATGGCTTTGTTTTGCTTGCAACTTTTCACAGTCAAGTGCACTTATACCAAAAGTCTTAAGATGAGCAAGCGGTGAATCATCGTCTGTTTTGATATCCAAGTTACCAACATAGAACCAGTTTCTCTGTTGGGCTGCCACAAAGCTAAGATCGTTTTTGTTTGTTCCACACACCAATGGCTTTGCAGTTAATGTTCTATTATTTTTTTGTCTTCCTATTTCCCGGAGCATCATTTACTCTGTGGTTGGGACTGTTTATTGTACGTGTGCCTCTGGTTGTTCCTTGATTGGCTATATCATCGTTAATATGTATCAGTTCATTCAGTTAGATTTTTGACTGTATTTCCAGTGTTGTTGCAGGAACTGTTTTTGATTTGGATTTCTGATCTTTAGCAGGGTTATTCTTATTGCAGTTTTTTGGATTTAGCGCTTCACTCACCTTCTCCGGTAGAGATGGCTGCAATTGGAGTGCTCGAACACTATTATTTAAAAGCACAGGATTGTTGGTTAGTTGTGTGGAAAACGTTAGCATTGTTTCCTTTAAGGACTTGCCTACTGAGAATGTTTAACCTTCCCGATAAATATCAGCATCCCTGTTTTTATACTGCAGTAGCTCATCTTTGAGCCCCTGTACTTCTGCACATCGACCACTTTCAGCTCATCCCAACATTACCACTTCTCTGCGCAAACTACCCACTTTTTGGGTCGTCTTGTGAACCTCTTTAAGAGCATTACGGCCCTCGGGGCACATGAAGATCAATGTTCTTGATTGACTAGGTATTACTCTGATCTCTCCAGCCATCGAACCAGTACAGTTTTCTCTTTTCAACTTGTATGGTATATTTGAGATGAGAAAAAAAGATATTTCAGTTTAGCCAGAAATACTAAATACTCAATTAAAAAATATATTCTTTTTTCCGCCTCCGCATATAATGCCAAATTACTGGACGTTACAACACAGATTTGGAAAGGAAACAATTTCCCCTGTATGTCAGTTTTTTATTTTTCCCGCAAGAAAAAAAAATTAAAAAGTTACATGGGTGCTAGTTTATACGAAGTCACATAGTACAGTATAGCACTGGCGGTATGCGACGCGCGACGCGACGTCCTCGCATGTAGTGCCGTCAAAGCTCGCCGAGATTACGGTAAGAGCGGTCCATATTTGAAATGCTATATTTTCTGAATGGCTTATTTATTTGAACTGAAATTTTTAGGATCATCTAATTTTGGTTGAAACTATGTGTGAAAAAAATTTGAACCATTTTCTAAATTTCATTAACTGAGCCCATGGGCATTAGCTTTTGTCTTTGACAGACTGAGGTATAGTTTATGAGCTGACATTTCCTACATAACGAAATAAAAAATCCTGTTATTTTAATCTAAATAGTTCCACGCAGCTTCTGTCATTTTCTTTTATTTATCACAAATATATGCTCTATAAAAAATAAAACTTCTACTTCTGTTGTGTTTTATATATATTACCTGGACTATTATTGGGTTTTTGTAATAATATTTTTCTTATGATATGTAAAATGTATTTTTGCAATATTGTACTATGTTTGCATCCATTCGCTAATTGGCTTTTGTTGTTGAATGATGAAATAATAAATATACATATAATTGATGAAAATAATTTTAATAAGCGATTTTCGAATTTTGATACATCATATTTTAATATGATTATAATCAGCATGTAATATTGAAAAAAGGCAAAAACATAGTATATCCTTTACAATAATTACTTTTTGTCAGTAATCAATATAGCATTAGTTAGATAATATCTATTATAGTAAAAACTAACCCGTAACAATCTTTAACCATGTCTTAACGCAATTGGAATGTAACGAAATATTGCGAAGAACATTTCCTGTTTCGATTTTAATGCATTTGTCGGTAATCTAAGCCTCGAGAATATCAGACAATAGGGTGTGAAATATTTTAGCCGGTGTTGGCAGGCGAGTAGAATTTCCAATTCGTCGAAATAGGATTTTACATTAGAAAGAATGAAGGATAAGATAAGCCCGGTGATCATTTACCTAAAAGCTTTCCAGACTGAATTTGCTGTTAACGGCAATCACTTTGTAGTAAATTATATTTTTTGTAATTCTATACTTTCTTGCAGTTACTTTAGGCAATATGGTTGGTTCTTTGAAACATATTTTCCAAGGATTATATTATGTCGTTATGTTATGTTTTGTTTACGTGCTCCAATACAATAA